>JAHHUM010000136.1:18518-213167 GCA_036173005.1 Crenichthys baileyi | reverse complement strand
GGGGGGCGGGGGGCCGGCTGTCGGGGGGGGAGGGGGGTTTTTGTTTTTGGGGCTTGCTGGTTCATGTGTGAGGGGGGGGATCGGGGCGGGGGGGGGGGGGGGGGGTCGGGGAGGGATGCAGTCTGGGGTTGGGGGGGTTGTATCCACTTCGGGGATATGGAGCGCCGGCTTTCGGATGGCGGGGTGGCGATGGGGAACTGAGGGATAGTGTTTCTCCCTTGGGCATTTGAGGGCAGGAAGTTTTTTTTTTTTTTTTTTTTTTTTTTTTTGGTGGTGGGTCATTGTGGGGGCGGGGTGGTTTTTAACACAAAAGATTGATCATAAGCGCCGTCCGCGCTTAGCATTTTAACCCTTTTTTGATGGTATGTTTAAAGGTGTGTGTTTGTTCGGGTGCTAAGCTTCAGCTTTTTTGTTAGCTTTAAACGCTAACAGGAAAAAACCCGTGTTTGTGCTAAAAAAAAATTTCCCCTGAAAGAGTTAGGTTTTTCAACCAGTAAAAAATTTAGCCCCCAAACATTTTTACTAAATTTGATAACTAAGAAAACACCTTTAAAGCCCCATTTCTCCAGAATGATTGGTCTTTTCCAAAATATTTTTTAAAAATATTTCCCATTTCCAATAAATTATTTTAAATATTATTTTAAAAAAAAGGGAGCTAAGGAAACACCGTTGAGAATTAGTCATCCAGAAGGTAGGTTTTATTCAGCAGATCATTCTTAAAACATTATTTTATTAAAATAATATTTTATCTGATCTTGCATTGTGAATGGTTGTCTAAAGGTGTGCTGATTATTGCCTAAGTTAGTTCCAAGACTAACTTAACTTCATTTCAGATTATTCAAGATAATTCTTGGTTCTCAAACATACACATTGCATGGTAATGTTGCATCACTCTTTCGGTCATGGTTTTCAATCATCTTTAATCAACTCGTTTATATTGTACATAGCCCATCAGTCTTCCTTATTCTTTCTTTTGCTGGTATTTATTGGGTTTGTTTTAGCATAGTAAAGAGTTTGTTGATTAAAATATGTTTGACTTTGAGTTGAATTTTGTTAATAAATTCTTGTATTTTAAGAAATTGTGTGAATTAATTCCATGTGTGTGCAGAGTTGTGCTGTTCAATAATGTCAGAGCTTGGCCCACCCTTTTGATTTTGTACTATTACCACTGCCTTACTAGGCTGGTATTCACAGGACAACCCTTAAGAGACCGAAATATTATTTGATAAAATATTAAATGATTAATATTAAATATTAAATAATATTTTCAGATTCATAGTCACAACAAGACTTACTGGAAGTTATGGTATGGCCCCACAGATCCCTGATCTCAAAATCATGGAGTGTGTCTGGGATTACAGAAGAGACAGGAGGATGTGAGAAAGCCTACATCCACAGAATTCAATTCAATTCAATTCAGTTTTATTTATATAGCGACAATTCACAACACATGTCGTCTCTAGGCACTTCACAAAACTCAGGTACATACATTCCAATTAATCTTTCTATGGGAAGGAAAAGTAAATGTTAATGGATGTAGCACCTTTAGTCGTTTCACCTAGAAAGAAAGAACATATAAACTCTGAGCCAGTTTTCAAGGTTAGAGTCTGAAAGATAGCACATATTAGTTACAGTAAAAGCTCAGTAAATCGCCATGTCTAGGAGAGAGAAAGGGTTAAACACTGAAAGACAGGGCCATGTGGATCATCGGTAGAGGGTGAGCATTAAGTTGTTGCCAACAGAAGCTTGGACGATGCCCCTCTCCAGAAAGGTGTCACAGGTAGACACAGAGTCAGGCCAGATGTAGCTTCTAGGAAGAAAAAGGAGAGAGAACAAAGTTAAAAGCTGAAATAACAGCAAATAATGCAAAATTGGAGGGTAGTGTGAGAATGTAGCGAAGAGGGTGAAAGTGATCATTATGTCCTCCAGCAGCCTAAGCCTATAGCAGCATAACTACAGAGATACGTAGCTCAGGATAACCTAAGCCACTCTAACTATAAGCTTTATCAAAAAGGAAAGTTTTAAGCCTAGCCTTAAAAGTAGACAGTTTGTCCATCTAGAGCCCACTGATGGCCATTGTTATACTAAAAACCACAACGATTGGGATACCTCTCTCTGTCAGACTGATTATAACCCTTGGAAAACAGAAGGGGTCATACTGGTAGCAGAAATGGAGGGTGTGTTTGCACCTCAACCATAACTGAGCCGGTTTAGGCTAAACCTGACTCCTCCTTTCTCCATCCAACAGGGAGGGAAGAAGACGGAGGTAAAAATAAGGAAGATAGCTCATGATAACCTAAGCCACTCTAACTATAAGCTTTATCAAAAAGGAAAGTTTTAAGCCTAGCCTTAAAAGTAGACAGGGTGTCTGCCTCACGGACTAAAACTGGGAGCTGGTTCCACAGGAGAGGAGCCTAATAACTAAAGGATCTGCCTCCCATTCTACTTCTAGAGACTCTAGGAACCACCAGTAAACCTGCAGTCTGAGAACGAAGTGCTCTGTTAGGAACATATGGAACAATCAGATCTCTGATGTATGATGGAGCCAAATCATTAAGGGCTTTATATGTGAGGAGGAGAATTTTAAATTCTATTCTGGATTTAACAGGGAGCCAATGAAGGGAAGCTGAAGTAGGGGAATTATGATCTCTCTTTTTAATTTTCATCAGAAGTCTTGCTGCAGCATTTTGAATCAGCTGAAGGCTTTTAACTGCATTTTGTGGACATCCTGACAGTAACAAATTACAATAGTCCAACATTGAAGTAACAAATGCATGGACTAGTTTTTCAGCGTCACTCCTGGACAGGATATTTCTAATTTTGGCAATGTTCCGGAGGTGAAAGAAGGAAATCCTAGAAATCTGTTTAATATGGGATTTAAATGACATGTCCTGGTCACAAGTAACACCAAGGTTTGTTACTTTGTTACCGGAGGTCAATTTAATGCCATCCAGTTTAAGTGACTGACTAAGCAGTTTCTTTTATAAAGACTCCGGTCCAAAGACGACAACTTCTGTTTTGTCTGAATTTAGAAGCAGAAAATTTAAAGTCATCCAAGTTTTTATGTCTTCAAGACATGCTTGTAGTCTATCTAACTGGTTAGGCTCATCAGGATTCATGGATAAGTAAAGCTGAGTATCATCAGCGTAACAGTGAACATTTCTATGCTGCCTGATAATTTTACCTATTGGAATCATATATATAGTAAAGAGAATTGGCCCAACTACTGAACCCTGTGGTACTCCACAATAAACCCTGGAGTTTAAAGATGATTTATCATTTACATGAACAAACTGGAATCTGTCAGACAAATAAGATTTAAACCAGATTCTCACCAAGAGAATATTATGATCGACTGTATCAAATGCAGCACTGAGATCTAACAGAACCAGTACAGACACAAGTCCATTATCTGAGGCCATAAGAATATCATAAAGGACGTTCAGCAGAGCTGTTTCAGTGCTATGATGAGCTCTGAAGCCTGACTGAAACTCCTCAAACAGGTCATTGCTGTGTAAATGCTCACACATTTGATTACCAACTATTTTCTCAAGAATTTTAGATAAGAATGGAAGATTGGATATAGGTCTGTAATTTTTCAAGTCATCTCGATCAAGTGAAGGTTTCTTAAGTAAAGGTTTAATTACAGCTACCTTAAAAGCCTCTGGTACATATCCATTTACTAAGGATAAATTAATTATATCTAAAATGGGGCTGGTAATCAGAGGGAACACTTCCTTAAATAATTTGGTTGGGATTGGGTCTAACATACAAGTTGAAGGTTTAGATGAAGCTAGTATTTCTCATAACTCAGGAAGCTCCACAGGATCAAAGCAGTCCAAGCACAGATCAGGTTCCAATGTTGTCTCACTTGCTGAGAATGAAGTAATCATCTTCGGGAGTATATCAAATATTTTCTTTATAATAGAATCAATTTTATTTAGGAAGAATCCCATAAAGTCATGACTGCTAAGAGCTAAGGGAATGGATGGCTCAACAGAGCTATGACTCTGTGTAAGTTTAGGAACTGTACTAAAGAGAAACCTAGGATTATTCTTGTTCTCTTCTATTAATGATGAGAAATAAGCTGTTCTAGCTTTGTGAAGTGTCTTTTTATACAACAGTAGGCTATTTTTCCAGATTAAGTAGGATTCTTCTAGGTGTGTAGAGCGCCATTTTCTCTCCAATTTTTAAAGTACGCAGCTCTGAATTAAACCAGGGAGCCAGCCTCCTATGAATAATTACCTTCTTTTTAAAGGGGGCTGCATTGTCTAATGCACCACGCAATGATGAAGTAACACTATGAACAAGAGAATCAATTTGTGAAGGGGAAGAAACAAAATTATTGCCCTCCACTGTGTTTTTCTGTGATAATGAGGAAATCAAAAGTGGAACAGTTTCTTTAAAGGTTGTTACAGCATTGTCTGATAATGATCTACTATAATTAAATTTTCTTTCAGGTGTGGAGTTCTCGGTTAAGTTAAACTCAAAGGTTATTAAGAAATGGTCAGACACGACAGGGTTATGAGAAAATATTTTTATGTCTTTACACTCAATGTCATATGTCAGCACAAGGTCCAGAGAATGAAGACAAAGGTGGGTAGGTTTGTTAATGTTTTGAGCAAAGCCAATTGAGTCTAAGATACCATTAAAGGCTATATTTAAGCTATCACTTTGAGTGTCAACATGAATGTTAAAATCCCCCACTATAATAACCTTATCTGTATTTAACACTAAATCAGATAAAAGGTCTGAAAACTGATCTAAAAATTGAGAGTAAGGGCCTGGTGGACAGTACAAAACAACAAACAGAAGTGGTTTTAGTGCTTTGCAATTGGGATGAGGAAAACTAAGGATTAAATATTCAAAAGAGTTGTAGCCATTGATTGGTCTGGGACTAGTCAATAAATCGGACTGAAAGATGGTTGCTACTCCTCCTCCTCGCCCAGTATTTCGAGGAATGTGAAAATTTAAGTAATTAGTAGGAGTTGACTAATTTATAGTAACATTATCCTCTTGCTGCAGCCAGGTTTCTGTGAGGCAAAATAAATCAATCTGATAGTTAGAAATCATTTCACTAACTAACAATGACTTTGAAGAGAGAGATCTTATGTTCAGTAGGCCACATTTAATTATTTTATTTTTCTTTTTAGTCTGAGTTGTGTTTATTTTTATTAGATTTTCCTAATTTTCTCGTTTTAGATTATTTTTTAATCTATTCAATTTTGGCCGTGGGTGAGACACTGTCTTAATAGGGTAATGGGTGGGTAGCAGTACAGAAGCTCCAGAGAGGAGTGTAAAACTACGACCATGCTTCCTGGTCTGAACCCTGGGTTGTCAGAGTTTTGGAAAACTAATAAATTTGGCCAGATTCCTAGAAAGAAGAGCTGCTCCATACAAAGTGGGATGGATACCATCTCTCCGGATCAGACCAGGTTTTCCCCAAAATGTTCGCCAATTATCGATGTAGCCTACATCGTTTTCTGGACACCACCTAGACACCCAGCGGTTGAATGACAGCATGCGGCTAAACATGTCGTCACTGGTTAAATCGGGGAGGGGACCAGAGAAAGTTACGGAGTCCAACATTGTTTTGGCAAACGTACACACCCAGGCGACACTAACTTTGGTGACCTCCGATTGACGTAACCGGGTGTCATTACCGCCAGCGTGAATAACAATCTTACCGTATTTACACTTATCCTTAGCCAGCAGTTTCAGGTAGGATTTGATGTCGCCCGTTCTGGCTCCTGGCAGACATTTGACTATGGTCGCTGGTGTCTCTAGTGCTACATTTCTGACTATGGAGCTGCCAATTACCAGAGTTGGCTTCTCAGCGGGTGTGTCGCTGAGCGGGGAAAATCTGTTAGAAACGCAGACGGGTTGGTGGTGACCTGTGGGCAGGGATCTAGGACTATGCTTTCTACGTACCATCACCCAGCCGGCCTGAGGCCCCGGCTGTGCGGGCTCTGCTGAAGGACTGCTACGGGGAGCTACCCTCGGTGGCTCTGCGCTGGCTAAGGGGCCTCGGCTATCTGCTCGTTTTTCAACAGCGCGGAGCCGGGCCTCCAATTCCAACACCCTCGCCTCCAAAGCTACAAAAATGCTACATTTATTACACATACCATTATCACTAAAGGAGGCAGAGGAGTAACGGAACATCTGACAGAGAGAGCAGGAGAGAGGAGAAGACTCAGAGAGAGAAACAGCAGAACGGGTAGCCATGGTGGAGCTAGAGCTAACGCTAAGCTAGCGACCCCTTCCCACTACTAGAAAACCGTGTACGACACGGAGAGTCCCCAAACATTAAATGCAGCAACAGAAAGTATGTGTTTTAACGTGCTTATGTATTAGAACAAGCAAGAAACACCACAGCAGAGAGAAATCAGATCAAACGAGAGAGCCTTCACACACCAAACAATCCACCGAGTGCAAACAGGAAATGACGAATACGCCTTACCACAAAAGATATGTGTTTAGTTCTCCAAGATGTTTGGAACAACCTACCAGCCGAGTTCCTTCAAAAACTGTATGCAGGTGTACCTAGAAGAATTGATGCTGTTTTGAAGGCAAAGGTGGTCACACCGAACATTGATTTGATTTAGATTTCTCCTTTGTTCTTTTACTGCATTTTGTTGATTGGTGACAATAAATGATTTTATTAACACTTCCATTTTTGAAAGCATTCTTTGTTTACAGCATTTCTTTACACCTGCCTAATACTTTTGCACAGTACTGTCTATATCGTAGGGTGCCCTATATTTACATTGGTTGGAAAACAAATCATTATCTCAGTCAGGTAATTTCTTTACCCGAACAGAAAGGATTTTTTGTGAAATGGCTAAATGTTGAATCATGAGAGAATATAACGCTATAATGACTGCAAAAAAATGAGAGGCATATATTGATTCATGAAATGTTTCACCTCTCAAATCGCACACTCCTGAATGACACGTCAGGCCTGTTCCTTCTTAAGTCCACTAAACACTCGATGTACTGACACTAAGGTCTAACTGTGTGCCTGACTGTGCCTGCGGGGGGTGGGGGGAGGGTGGTGGTGGTGGTAATAGAAAATGGAGAAAAGAACTGGTTGTCATAGTAACTGCTAACTTAGGGAGAATCGACCATTTTTTTTTTTTACCAAGACTGTAAGGGGACACTTAACTCTGTTCTTCGCCAAAGGATTCTGCCATAAGGCTGTCTTTCCACCCTTGCTTCATCCTGTCTCTTTACCTCGCTTGCTCTCAGTGAAGTGTCAATCTGAAGTGAAACATTTCAGCTTTTAGTTGCCACTTCAGGCAATCACTTTTTTTATCCTCTTATTTTCAGTGTTCAATTTTTTTTTTATCTCTCTTTCACTCTTCTTTTTGTTTGTGTCATGGCGTTTTGTTTCTCCTCTCACTTTCTGCTATCTTCTAAACAACAAATGTTCTGCACAGAAGCACTAAACTGGTGAAAATGAAGAATCAGCACGTTATAGTAGGTTTGCACTATGTTATTTATAAAGGTAAAGTTTTACAGGCTTCAACAGTCTTGTGTTTAGCTGTAAAGCTCTCATAGGTGTACACACAATCAAACTAATTTATTAGAGGAGAAAAAATGAGAAGTTCCATTATCCTTGTCCCATAAATGTGCTTGCTCTTATACCTGATATACTTGATTGAATTGATTGGCATGACTGAGTTAAATTCAATTCAAAAATACTTTATTAATCCCAAAGGGAAATTAAATGTTTTTGTAGCTTATATTATACAGGTTTCTTCAAAGAGCCGCGGTAGATGCTGATGGCAGGAAGGATCTCCTGTAGTGGTCTGTCTTACAGCAGATCTGAAAAGGCCTCTGACTGTTGTTGTACAACAGTCTCATGAAGAGGATGTTCAGGGTTCTCCATAGCGTTCCTTATTTTATGAACAATCATTCTTTGTACAATGTTCTCCAGAGGTTCCAGAGAAGTCCCCAGAACAGAGCCAGCCTTCTTTATCAGCTTGTTGAGCTTTTTTAAGCCCCTGTCTCTGATGCTGCTACACCAGCAGAAGAGATCACACTCTCCACAACAGATTATTAGAAGACATGCAGCATCTTGCTGCAAACACCTTTCGTTGTCCGATGAGCTAACCCCTCCCTCCTACTACCCTATTTCTGTGGAGATTGCTAAATCCAGCTCTCCATCCAACGGGTCCAGACTTCCCTAAACCTGAAAGGTCTTACGAAGCAGGTTTACTGAAAGCTCTGTTTAAGCTGCTGTCGGGAAATGACACGCCTAACATCTAACAGCCTGCATCCAGAAGTCTCGCCTTTTTTCAACGGGTGGTCTGGATTACTGAGTAGACCACAGCAGTCATCCACTCCTCGACAGTCACTTCTGTAAACGGCTGATCATTCCCTAATATTACAACTGGCTCTCGGTATAAGGGTTCGGTTAATTTTAGTGACTCGGCATGAGCCCCAAGGGCGCTGTTTCAACAAGCTTGGCTAAGGCAACCTATAAAAACCTCCTAAAATCTCTTAGAACCAGGCAACAAGACTTTTTACTACCAATGAAAAACCAAAAATAAGGTGACTCAAATAACTTAATGTCTATGATTTATCTAGAATTTTATATGCTTTCTTTTATTAGTATCGCTTTTGCAGGGCTCAGTAACAGCTTATATTCGGCATCACATAATAATTTCAATAATAGAAATGAATCAATCAACTCAACCTGTCTTTCCCTGATGCTGAAACTAATGAGTTTGGAGAGGCTTTGAAGACGGAGGCTCATCCATGCACCCGATGGGGATGTTTCTTCGGGTTACAATTAGTGATTTCTTGAAGGAAAGACGACTTAATCTTCAGTTTTCTTCCTCTAAGTGGACAGACACTGATGCTCCAGGTTTTGATGGTCAAACAGGAACTTTGCTGTTATATGTCTTAGAAGACAGTAGCTTCCAGAGGCTGAAGAGTTGAAGGAAACCCCAGCGGTATAAATTAGGTTGATTCAGGGCTTCCAGAAGCCTAAAGCTTAGATGAGAATCTCAATTGTTCACCAATCAAGTTCACTTCAGTGTTCTGGTTAAAAAGGCAATAGATGAAATCAGATTCCCAATTTCATTGCACAGTCCTTTCAGGGCACACGGGTTGATCCTCTTTTTAATGCAGTTGATCAGCTGGGCTGTGTCTCTGGTCCTCTGCCTCATCTGTAGCGTCTTTCTCTGTCCTTCTTATTCGCTGGTCTTCTGCGAGGAAACAACCGCAGTTCCCTTTTTTGACATTGCTTTCATAGTGCAGATGCTCTCACTGATCAGCCCTTTGTTAGGCTTCTCCGTTATTGCGCAATATGTTATTGCTCAATACTTAGTCATGGTCACCATGACTTTGTGGTGCTGTTTTTCGGGCCTTAAGATAACAGTGATCAGCACACAGCTGGCTTTAGTCTCGTCCTCCCTTTCTTGTGTTGCTTGTTGGTCTTCAAAAGATTCGCTGTCAGCATGCAGCTGGCTTTATCCTGTTCCTCCCTTCTTCGTGTTGTTTGTTGGCCTTCAAAAAGGCCCGCTGTCAGCCCCCAGCTGGCTCTCGTCACTCCTAGTCATCCTACAGTTTTCAATCTTGAACATTACACAGTATTACACATTCCACTCTCAGCTTTCTGCATTTACTTTTGGACACAGTTATAAAACTATCAATTCATTCTTTTTATTCATACATCACAACTGATCTCTTTCATATATAGCTGATTGAGAATTTCTAAACCTTAATGTTTTTTTATTTTAATTATCAGTTCTCAATCATATTCCAATCATGTGTTTTAACTTGATAATCAAAGATTGCTCATTTCATTTAATACTTCTTTATACTTTATACTTCTGCAACAGATAAGGCCTCTCTAGTCTCTCAGTCCCAGAATGTGAGAATCTGCTTGCTTCACTCTACTGCTTTAGCTGTGTATTTTAATAATTCTTGCATGGATTACACAAAAAAGATACCTATTCAATTTTGATTGATTTAACTATGAGCAGTTAATAAATGTTGCATGGATTACATGGAAAAATCTCACCTCATTTCGACACACCGAAGGTCCTAAGCTTCCTCAAAGAGTACAGTCTGGTCTTTCCCTTCTTGTAGACGGCTTCACAGTTGCATCTCTACTCCAATCTGTTGTCCAGGTGAACACCGAGGTATTCATACTCCTCCACCACCTCCACTTCTTCTCCCATGATGGAAATACTGTTTGACCTATTTTTGTTTCTCTTAAAATCTACAATCATCTGTTTTGTTTTATTTTTTTATTATTATCAAGATGAGATGACTGTTCCACACCATGCCACAAAGCGGTCTACCAGCTCCCTGTACTCATCTTCTTGTCCATGTCTGATCAACCCCATGACTGCAGAATCATGTGAGTATTTCTGCAGATGACAGGAGCCTGTCTTGTACTGGATGTCTGAGGTGTACAGAGTGAAAAGGAATGGTGAGAGCACAGTCCCCTTAGGTGCTCCTGTGCTGCTGACTACCCGGCTAGACACACAACACTTTAGTGTCAAAAACTGTGGTCTGTTTGTCAGGCAGTCTTTGATTTCTCCACTGCATTTAACACAATTCAACCTGATTTCCTTTGTCAGAAACTCCAGAAGACTTGGGTGGAGGTCAAAACCATCTTTTGGATCAAAGGACATGATCCTCACAGTGCTGCTGGCTTTGTCCATAACAGTGGGTTTGTTGAAGCAGGTGTATTATGGCATCTTCAATTCCAACTCCACAGCGATAAGCAAACTGAAGGGGGTCCTAATAGTTTATTGTTTGCTTACTCAGGTGGGCCAACAGGAGTCTCTCTAGAACCTTCATGATGTGGGATGGCAGGGCAACAGGTCTATAGTCATTGAGGACTGATGGGTGAGTTTTCTTTGTTACCGGAACAGGCAGGAGGTCTTCCACAACACTGGAACCTTCTTCTGTGCCAGGCTAAGGTTGAAGAGGTGCTGTAGAATCCCACAAAGCTGCTCTGCACAGCCCTTCAGGACTCTAGGGCTGACATGACCTGGATCTGCAGCCTTATTCCGATTCAGTCTCTCCAGTTGCCTCTTCCCCTGACATCTTGAGACACACAGGTGGAAGGGGGAGGCAAGGGAGCATCAGCATCTTATCTGATCTGGTTGAAGGCAAACATGTAGAAGCAGGGTCCATGGCTGAGGTGGAAGATAAAACATTTGAATTGTGATGGAAAAGCTGTGGGGCAAAGGAGGGTGGGATGTCTGTTTGGCTGCGAGTAGGAGAGCTGAGCTTGTCTCAGAACTGAACATATTGAAGAATGTGTTTAGTTCATTGGCTCTGTCCAGACATCCGATCGTCCTTCTGCTTGAAGCCTGTGATCTTTTTCATCCCTGACCACACATCTCTGATATTGCTTTGATGGAATTTACTCTCCAGCTTCTTCTTGTACATCTCCTTCCTGTCTCTTATCTTCAGTTTGAATTGCCTCTGTATACTCCTCAGTAATTCCCTCTCTGAAGGCTCCTTTTTCCTTGTTAAGCAGGTCCTTCAGGTCACTGAAGTTTATATAGTCGGTTACACACTTAGTCATGGCATTGATGTCCTCTCCATGTGGCTGGGACTTTGCATGCCAGTCTTTAAGCCTTCAGTCTGCTTGATTGTCCGCCGGCCATCAATTATAGAAATACATATTTAACAAAAAAAAGGTGGTTTTAGGGCTTGCTTTTAATTTTATTCTGGCAAAAATAAACATCAAAGCAACATCTTCAAACAAATAAATGTGGTTATCTCATCGTATGTATGACAGAGTTTGCCTCATTATATCCAAGCTAGTCTTCACACGAACTTTTCCATTTTATAGTTAGGCTGCAGACCTGGATTGTCTAACCTCATAATTGTACTCGTCATCGTCATCTTCCACTTCATCCGGGACCGGGTTGCGGGGGCAGCAGACTCAGCAGAAACACCCAGACGTCCCTCTCCCCAGACACCTCCTCCAGCTCCTCCGGGGGAGCCCAAGGCGTATATCCCAGGCCAGCCGAAGGACATAGTCCTTTCAGTGTGTCCTGGGCCTCCTCCCAGTGGGACGTGCCTGGCATACCTCCCGAGGAAGATGGTATAGATGCCCGAGCAACCTCAACTGGCTCCTCTCGATGTGGAGGAGCAGCGGCTCTACTCCGAGCTCCTCCCAGATGGCAGAGCTCCTCACCCTATCTCTAAGGGAGTGACTGGCCACAGCACGGAGGAAACTCATTTCAGCCGATTGTATCCAGGATCTCGTTCTTTTGGTCATGACCCAAAGTTCATGGCCATAGGTGAGGGTAGGAGCGTAGAGCGACCATTAAATCGAGAGCTTCGCTTTTCAGCTCAGCTCTCTCTTCTCTACAACGGATCGCACAGCGTCCGCATTACAGCGGCAGCCGCACCGATCCGTCTGTCGATCTCCCGCTCCATTCTCCCCTCACTCGTGAACAAGACCCCAGGATCCTTGAACTCCTCCACTTGAGGCAGGAATTCCCCTCCTACCTGAAAAGGACAAGCCAGCCTTTTCTGGTCGAGAACCATGGCCTCGGACTTGGAGGAGCTGATCTTCAACCCAGCCGCTTCACACTTGGCTGCGAACCGCCCCAGTGCATGCTGTAGGTCTTGGCTAGAGCTGGCTAGCAGGACCACGTCATCTGCAAAAAGAAGAGACAAAATCGACTGGTCCCCAAACCAGACCCACTCCGGCCCTTGGCTGTGCCTAGAAATCCTGTCCATAAAAGTTATGAACAGGACCGGTGACAAAGGGCAGCCCTGTCTAAACTATTGGCCCCATTTGTAGGCTCATGAAGGTAGAGAAAATATCTATTGCTATTCTCCCCAGTTGTTCCCTTCCACTTCCTTTAGTAAAATCCCACAGAAACCAAGTGGTTAAACATTCATTAAGAAGATAAGTACAACTCAGAAAACAACTCTTGAAAAATATAGTTTCTGTTTCATGAGCTATATTGCCTCAAACCACCCTTTAAAGCCATCTGTTCAGATTGAGTTTGTCTGGAATGGCATTGCTAATTTCAATTGTTGGTTTATCATTAATATTCTAGGATCATTTCATCAGTTTAGGTGAAAAATCCTACTGTTCAACAATACCATAACAAGAAAAACTTAAAAATGTTATATGTACAGTGAAATTGGTTATTTAAAATAATTTTTCCATTGGCTGATCTCTATTTTTTGTTTAAAATTGGAAATTGTGTATGATCTCATTTTTATTTGAATATGAAACTGTTGGTATATAATCTGGTTCTCCGCCAGCTTTGCTTTGTGGACATGTTCAGTATGTGCTGCCTATTCAATGCCAAATCAAATCTGTGGACTCCAGACTACTTTCAGGTGTACCACTCCTGTTGAAAAGAGCGTGCTACCTTTCTCCCACTTGTTTGAAGCATATATTTCAGCTCAGGAGTTAATCTTCTTCTCTCTAAAACCTCCTGTTTTAACTGAAAATCCAGTTTAGTAAAATAATTTTCCAGTTATCAAGTAATCTTCCATTTTGTCGGACCAAATTTAGATAAGAGTGCGTTACAGGACTTGTCGATGAAAACACTCCTCCCCTCTGCATAGAGTTTGTGTGTGGTTGGCTTAGCACTGCCCCCTATCAGTGCAGCACGGTACTTTTTCTTCATCCCTGTCCGGTTTCACTGTGCATTTATGGCCGAGTAGAAAGATTAGATATGTCACACACAGTCATTAAATATACTAGACAGACTGTGGAACCTCAGCATGTTTAGTACATGTGTAATCTAGCATGTATATGTGGGAGAAGAAAGTTTAATTTAAAAATGATGAAGAGACAACTTGTTTCCTCTCAAGGCCAACGCGGAGGACCTTTTATTCAGAACACATCTCTGAATACATCTTCATACAAAATCCAAAGAATCCCAAAATCCCTTTCATGAGTCAAGATATATATACAACAGTCATATCATTGTTGTGCATGTGAGACTTTTTGACCAATCAGATGTACCCCTTCACTTATGCACATTTTGGCACTCACAACATTGATTCTCAAGCGCAGTTCCAGCAAACATCTTCAGGAAATCAAACTGGTGACAGTTTGTACCATAACACTTACATCACTCCGGTCAATTCTCCATTCCTGAGCTAAACTGGACTGCTGAACTAATGTCAAAGTTACCTGGCAGGACTCAGGATATCATGAGTATGCAGCCTGCAAGTTCACTTCTACAATAACCAGCCCATCAGTCATTCCTAACGCCAAGAACTCTCCCTTATGTAATTTGTTCCCAGACAGGCCTTGCATGCTGGTCAGAGTGACTGCTTCCTTATGCCCAGAACAATCGACACAGAATTAATTTTACATATGGTAAAAACAATAGTAACACTTTTTAATCTACCAAACGAAGCTTTACGCTTCCACATATATCCCCCCTAATTAGGTTTCTAAGCTAATTAACAGCTGAGAGAGGTCTTATATTCTTATTGTAAATATCATGTGATGTTTATGAGTGAGTAAAACGAATAAAAATGTGAATGATTATGGAAAGTAGTGAAATTACATTATGTACAAAATTAAGCAACCCTAAATGATTGCTCTTATTTAGGTCTTTCGGGTTCAACTAACTAATTAAGATCCTATTTAAAGTTCCTATGGGCACATTATTTTAACTGTGTTAGACTATGATAAACTAAACCTATTCACTAATTAGACCAAATCCGGCTACTCTGTAGCTCTTCCCAAAAGTCTCCCTCAGGAACACATCTCATCAACTCACCCATGGACTCATCCATGTCTCTCAACTTCACAAACTTCGTGTCGATGAAGGGGACCTTCAGGTCAGCTTGGGACCTACCAGTCGAAAAACCCACCCGTCCTAAAAGGCGGGAAAAAACGTCTGGAGGCCATAGAGAAATCTCATTCTTGGCCAATCTGAACGAGAGATCCTTGTTTGGAATCTAGCTTCTCAGCAGTGTAGTTCAGTCTCTGTCCTTGGTCTTCCTGGAACATTCTGTAGTCCCTTCGATTGGTTCTTTTTAACTTTATTGTTTTGCCATCACATTTGTCCTGATTCAGGGTCCCACAAAGTCTTCATGTCCATGGGTCTCTGAATCCAACGCCCAAAAAGGTTACTTGTACAGCCAGTCTCTGGATTAGTGACATTCTGAGAAGACTGAGAAGAATACTGACCACTATCTTGCTAACCCAAGACATTAAAGTACCACATGACTAATTAAACATCCTTCATCCGTATATGATTGTATTCTTGATGTCTCCACAGTCTGATTTCTGTTTGTGTCCACTTTCACATCCGATTAACTGTTCCACATATTCCCTTCTAACCCATAAAAACTCACAGTTAAAGAATATGAAACCAACTAATATACCTAGTATCAAAACTTAAGTTATGCAAAAAGGAGATTGTTAGCTTCAGGGTCAACCCAGGCCAAAATAACAACCAAAACAGATCTGCCTTTTATGTATAGAACTTACCTGATAAAAGAAACTGAAACCAAATACATTCATCTTACCTTCCTAAATTAACAGAAACAGGACAAAAGGTTGTGCAACAAAAATGGCAGTTAAACCCTTACTAATTTCCGCTTAATTACTAAATTATACATGTTATCCAAGCATTAGACGTCAGGGGCCTTGTTCAGATCAAAGTCATAACAGAAGTGTCATATGTAAACTGGGTATCGTTGCATCACCTTTTCTGTATGTCCTCAGTGTCCTTTTTCCTGTATTTCCTCAACGTCCTCCTTTAGTCCAATGTAATGATGACGTGAAAAGGGGTGTGATGACTTTCACAGCAGTGCTCAAACTCCAGCCCCGAGCACATAGGAATCTCAGAAAACAATATAATTATGAGCAGAAATGAAACTTTGAAACCAAATTTAACAGTGAAAATCTTCTAGAGTAGAATTGTGCTGCAGCAAATAAAAAATACATAAGGCTCTTAAGAAATAGAATAAATGGTCAAACCATTTTCCATTCAGAAAAAACATTCTTCTAAAAGCTCTCTTAACGAGAGCTTATGTCCAACCTCCACATCAACGAAGGGAAACATTCTGTAGGTCAATTTGGTTCCCTCTCACCACCTGTACTGATAGAGAGATAGGCACTGCTCCTTTTAGCATGATAATCAATTACATTCGCTCAGGGTTTTCATGCAAAAGAAAGAAACAGAAGTTAGCAAGATTAGTTCAAGCAATCACCTTTTCCCCTGGAAGCATGCTTAGTCCCATTCTACCTCGCCCTATCAGCACAGAATTTTTTTCTAAACAGTGTATTTTTTAGACATTATTATTATTATATGAAAAGAGATAGATTGACATTGATAACTACTATGTTTTTGTACAGTAAGTCAAAATAAGTTGAAAAGTCTTCAATTTGATCTAGTGCCTGAAAATCAGAATCAGAATCAGAATCAGAATCAGAATCAGAATCAGCTTTATTGCCAAGTTTGTACATACAAACAAGGAATTTGACTCCGGTACACTTTGCTCTTTGGTTTTGTTTTTGCACTACAGAATATACATATTTACAATGTACAGTATACACATATATAAATATATAAATAAAAAGGTGCATTTGCAACATCTGTATGCTGTTGTTTTGTATTTTATTGAATGTTCAACAGAGAAACAGCCTGGGGGAAGAAACTGTCTCTGTGGCGGCTGGTTTTAGTGAACAGCGCTCTGTAGCGTCGGCCTGAAGGCAGAACTCTAAACAGTTTATGTGCAGGGTGTGTGGGGTCTGCAGAGATTTTAGCAGCTCTTTTTCTGACCCTAGACCTGTATAAGTCTTGGATGGAGGGAAGGTCAGCCCTGATGATTCTCTCTGCAGTCCTGATTGTTCGTTGCAGTCTGGACCTGTCCTGTTTTGTGGATGAACCGAACCACACGGAGATGGATGAAGACAGGACAGACTGAATGATGGCAGTGTAGAAGATGACCAGCAGCTCCTGTGGAAGGTTGTACTTCTTAAGTTGCCTCAGGAAGTACAGTCTCTGCTGGGCCTTAGTAAAATAGTATGTCTAATGCACATTTTATTACCCTTCAGAAATTAGTCATCTTATAAAACCGTGAGTGACCTCACCTCGTGTTATTCTATTCTTAAATCGATCTCATAAACTTCTGACTTATCCCCCTTTTGATCCGAAAGATACAAAGGAACATTTAGATGTATTATTCAGGCTTCGCAGATAAGTTCAGCTTTGTCATTTGTACTTCAAATGGTCCTCTCACTCACAGTTAGTGTTTCTTTTTTGATATTAGATGCTGTTTTTAAATGAGATGCATGTTTGAGATGATGCATCCCAGTTTATTCAATGGAGAAAGAGATCTGCAGTTTTCAACTGCCACTAAACTGTCACCGTGGGGTTGCTGAAGTAAATCAAGAGGATAGAGAATGGTGGACAAAGCCAGTCTACCTCTATCTCACTCCACATCTGTCTCTTTCCTCTCTCTCTGGTTCTTTAGGCAATTTTGTATTTTTTTTTGTCTTTTTTCAGCTTTTAGTTGTTAATTATTCCATGTTGCTTTGCAGTTCATGCCATTTTTATTTTAATATATATTAGTATTGACTTCAGCTTCTTTAGGTTATATTTTCTTCAGTTTGCTCCAGTATCATCTAGCTCAGCTGGTCGTCTTTTTAGGTTTTGAAAGTTCTTGCATTTCAATAACTGTTTCAAGTTATTTGGAGGTAGCTTCACCTAGTTAAGCTATTTTTTTTCCTTTTTTTTAGTCTTTCTTTTTAAACAGATCAAATGACAATTTTCCTTTGCTAATGTTTATGCTATTTTTTTTAATTTATCAGATTTCAGCTGATATTCTATAGTCAACTCGTACTCGTACTCGTCGTCTTCCGCTTATCCGGAACCGGGTCGCGGGGGCAGCAGACTCAGCAGAGACACCCAGACGTCCCTCTCCCTAGACACCTCCTCCAGCTCCTCCGGTGGGAGCCCAAGGCGTTCCCAGGCCAGCCAAGAGACATAGTCCCTCCAGCGTATCCTGGGCCGTCCCCTGGGCCTCCTCCCAGTGGGACGTGCCTGGAACACCTCCCGAGGAAGGCGTCCAGGAGGCATCCGGTATAGATGCCCGAGCCACCTCAACTGGCTCCTCTCGATGTGGAGGAGCAGCGGCTCTACTCCGAGCCCCTCCCGAATGGCCGAGCTCCTCACCCTATCTCTAAGGGAGTGCCCGGCCACCCTACGGAGGAAGCTCATTTCAGCCGCTTGTATCAGCTTGAACCGCTTGAACCGCCACCTTAACGTGGTGGAGGGGTTTGAGTGTTCAAATGATCCTAGAGGATATGTTGTCTGGGGCTTAAATGCCCCTGGTAGGTTCTCCCATGGCAAACAGGCTCTAGGTGATGGGTCAGACAAAGAGCGGTTCAAGAATCCTTCATGAGTACAAGCATATCGAGGCACGTGACATCGCCCGGTACGGCGGAGCCGGGGTCCCACCCTGGAGCCAGGCCTGGGGTCGGGACTCGTCGGAGAGCGCCTGGTGGCCGGGTTGATCCTCGCGGGAGCAACCCGGGCTTGACCCTTGGCCGGGCCAAGGCCGAACGAGAGACGCGAGGCCATCCCCCAGTGGGCCCACCGCCTGCAGGGGGAACCGTGAGGGACCGGTGCAAAGAGGATTGGGTGGCGGACGAAGGTGGAGACCTCAGCAGCCCGATCCCCGGATGCTTAGGCTGGCTCTAGGGATGTGGAATGTTACAAGCGGCTATTCTTTAGTCAACTTCAAATCAATTCAATTCAATTCAGTTTTATGTATATAGCGCCAATTCACAACACATGTTGTCTCAAGGCACTTCACAAAAGTCAGGTACATACATTCCAATTAGTCCTAACCATTGAACAGAGCAGTCAGAGTTAGTTATTTATTCAAATTGGATAAAAAGCTTTTCTGTCTAAGGAAACCCAGCAGATTGCATCCAGTCAGTGACTTGCAGCATTCCCTTCTCCCAGATGAGCATGTAGAGACAGTGGACAGTCACTGGCGTTGACTTTGCAGCAATCCCTCATACTGAGCATGCATGTAGCAACAGTAGAGAGGAAAAACTCCCTTTTAACAGGAAGAAACCTCCAGCAGAACCAGGCTCAGTGTGAGCGGCCATCTGCCACGACCGTCTAGGGGTTAGAGAGAACAGAGCAGAGACACAAAGAGAACAAAGAAGCACTGATCCAGGAGTACTTTCTATGGGAAGGAAAAGTAAATGTTAATGGATGTAGCTTCTTTAGTAATTTCACCTAGAAAGAAAGAACATATAAACTCTGAGCCAGTTTTCAAGGTTAGGGTCTGAAGGAGAGCACATATAATTAGTTACAGTAAAAGCTCAGTCAATTGCCATGTCTAGGAGAGAGAAAGGGTTAAACACTAAAAGACAGGGCCATGTGGATCATCAGTAGAGGGTGAGCATAAAGTTATTGCCAGCAGAAGCTCGGACGATGCCCCTCTCCAGAAAGGTGTCACGGGTAGACACAGAGTCAGGCCAGGAGTAGCTTCTAGGAAGAGAAAAGAGAGAGAACAAAGTTAAAAGCTGAAATAACAGCAAATAATGCAAAATTGGAGAGTAGTGTGAGAATTTAGCGAAGAGGGTGAAAGTGGTCATTATGTCCTCCAGCAGCCTAAGCCTATAGCACCATAACTACATTGAAAGTTTCATTTCAGATTATTTAGTTAAATGGCGCTTATTTTCAACAATGTCGTTTCAAGGCACCCCACAAAGGGTCCCACTGATGATCATTGTTATACTAAAAACCACAAGGATGATTGGGATACCTCTCTCTGTCAGACTGATTCTAACCATTGGAAAAGACAAGGGGTCATACAGGTAGCAGAAATGGAGGGTGTGTTTGCACCTCAACCATAACTGAGCCGGTTTAGGCTAAACCTGACTCCCCCTTACTCCATCCAATAGGGAGGGAGGAAGGCTCCCTCCCGGATAACCTAAGCCACTCTAACTATAAGCTTTATCAAAAAGGAACCACCAGTAAACCTGCAGTCTGAGAACGAAGTCCCCTGTTAGAAACATATGGAACAATCAGATCTCTGATGTATGATGGAGCTAGATCATTAAGGGCTTTATATGTGAGGAGGAGAATCTTAAATTCTATTCTGGATTTAACAGGGAGCCAATGAAGGGAAGCTAAAATAGGAGAAATATGATCTCTCTTTTAAATTTTCATCAGAACTCTTGCTGCAGCATTTTGAATAAGCTGAAGACTTTTAACTGCATTTTGTGGATGTCCTGATAGTAAAGAATTACAATAGTCCAGCCTTGAAGAACAAATGCATGGACTAGTTTTTCTGCGTCACTCCTGGATAGGATATTTCTAATTTTGGCAATGTTCCGGAGGTGAAAGAAGGAAATCCTAGAAACCTGTTTAATATGGGATTTCAAAGGCATGTCCTGGTCAAAAATAACACCAAGGTTTTTTACTTTATTACTGGAGGTCAATTTAATGCCATCCAGGTTAAGTGACTGACTTAGCAGTTTCTTTTATTAAGACTCCGGTCCAAAGATGACAACTTCTGTCTTGTCTGAATTTAGAAGCAAAACATTGAAAGTCATCCAAGTTTTTATATCTTCAAGACATGCTTGTAGTCTATCTAACTGGTTGGGTTCATCAGGATTTATGGGTAAGTAAAGCTGAGTATCATCAGCGTAACAGTGAAAATTTATCCTATGCTGCCTGATAATTTGACCTATTGGAATCACATATATAGTAAATAGAATAGCCCCAAGTACTCAACCCTGTGATACTCCACAATTAACCCTGGAGTTTAAAGATGATTTATCATTTACATTAGCAAACTGGAATCTGTCAGGCAAATAAGATTTAAACCAGCATAGTGCTGTTCCCCTGATCCCTACAGCATATTCCAGCCTTTTTAAGAGAATATTATGGTCGACTGTATCAAATGCAGCACTGAGATCTAACAGGACAAGTACAGACACAACTCCATTACCTGAGGCCATAACAATATCATTAGTGACTTTCAGCAGAGCTGTTTCAGTGCTATGATGAGCTCTGAAGCCGGACTGAAACTCTTCAAACAGTTCATTGCTGTGTAAATATTCACACATTTGATTAGCAACTATTTTCTCAAGAATTTTAGATAAGTATGGAAGATTGGATATAGGTCTGTAATTTTTCAAGTCATCTCGATCAAGTGAAAGTTTCTTAAGTAAAGGTTTAATTACAGCTACCTCAAAAGTTTGTGGGACATATCCATTAACTAAAGATAGATTAATCATATCTAAAATGGGGCTGGTAATCAGAGGGAAAAACTTCCTTAAATAATTTGGTTGGGATTGGGTCTAACATACAAGTTGAAGGTTTAAATGAAGCTAATATTTCTGATAACTCAGGAAGCTCCACAGGATCAAAACAGTCCAAACACAGATCAGGTTCTACAGTTATGTCCAATGTTGTTTCACTTGCTGAGGATGAAGTAATCATCTTCGGGAGTATGTCAAAGATTTTATTTTTAATAGAATCAATTGTATTTAAGAAGAATCGCATAAAGTCATGACTGCTAAGAGCTAAGGGAATGGATGGCTCAACAGAGCTATGACTCTGTGTAAGTTTAGCAACTGTACTAAAGAGAAACCTAGGATTATTCTTGTTCTCTTCTATTAATGATGAGAAATAAGGTGTTCTGGCTTGGCGAAGTGTCTGTTTATACAACAGTTGGCTGTTTTTCCAGATTAAGTAGGAATCCTCTAGTTGTGTAGAGCGCCATTTTCTCTCCAATTTTCTAACATTGTGCTTTAAAGTACGCAGCTCTGAATTAAACCAAGGAGCCTGCCTCCTATGAATAATTACATTCTTTTTCAAGGGGGCTGCATTGTCTAATGCACCACGCAATGATGAAGTAACACTATGAACAAGAGAATCAATTTGTGAAGGGGCAGAAACAGAATTATTGGCCTCCCCTGTGCTTTTCAGTGATGAGGAGATTAAAAGTGGAAAATTTTCTTTAAAGGTTGTTACAGCATCGTCTGACAATAATCTACTATAATGAAATTTTCTTTCAGGTGTGGAGTACTCGGTTAAATTAAACTCAAAGGTTATTAAGAAATGGTCAGACAGGACAGGGTTATGAGAAAATATTGTTATGTCTTTACACTCAATGCCATATGTCAGCACAAAGTCCAGAGGATGAAGACAAATGTGGGTAGGTTTGTTAATGTTTTGAGCAAAGCCAATTGAGTCTAAGATACCATTAAAGGCTATATTTAGGCTATCACTTTCAGTGTCAACATGAATGTTAAAATCCCCCACTATAATAACTTTATCTGTGTTTAACACTAAATCGGATAAAAGGTCTGAAAACTGATCAAAAAACTGAGAGTAAGGGCCTGGTGGACGGTACAAAACAACAAATAGAAGTAGTTTTAGTGCTTTGCAATTTGGATGAGGAAAACTAAGGATTAAATATTCAAAAGAGTTGTAGCTATTGATTGGTCTGGGACTAATCAATAAATCGGACTGAAAGATGGTTGCTACTCCTCCTCCTCGCCCAGTATTTCAAGGAATGTGAAAATTTAAATAATTAGTAGGAGTTGACTAA
Source organism: Crenichthys baileyi (assembly GCA_036173005.1). Lineage (NCBI taxonomy): Eukaryota > Metazoa > Chordata > Actinopteri > Cyprinodontiformes > Goodeidae > Crenichthys > Crenichthys baileyi. The sequence goes on along the minus strand of JAHHUM010000136.1, from coordinate 190,607 downwards.
TTTATAGTTACATAATCCTCTTGCTGGGCCAGGTTTCTGTGAGGCAAAATAAATCAATCTGATTGTCAGAAACCAGGTCACTAACTAGCAATGTCTTTGAAGAGAGAGATCATATGTTCAATAGGCCAAATTTAATTGCTTTATTTTTCTTTTTAGTCTGAGTTGTGTTTATTTTTATGAGATTTTCCTGATTTCCTCCTTTTAGATTATTTTTTAATCTATTCAATTTTGGCCGTGGGCGAGACACTGTCTTAATAGGGTAATGGGTGGGTAGCAGTACAGAAGCTGCAGATAGGAGTGTTAAACTACGACCCTACCTCCTGGACTGAACCCTGGGTTGTCAGAGTTTTGGAAAACTAATAAATTCGGCCAGATTCCTAGAAAGAAGAGCTGCTCCATCCAAAGTGGGATGGATGCCGTCTCTCCGGATCAGACCAGGTTTTCCCCAAAATGTTCGCCAGTTATCAATGTAACCCACATTGTTTTCTGGACACCACCTAGACAGCCAGCGGTTGAATGAAAGCATGCGGCTGAACATGTCGTCACTGGTTAAATCGGGGAGGGGACCAGAGAAAATTACGGAGTCCAACATTGTTTTGGCAAACGTACACACCGAAGCAACACTAACTTTGGTGACCTCCGATTGACGTAACCGGGTGTCATTATCGCCAGCGTGAATAACAATCTTACTGTATTTACGTTTATCCTTAGCCAGCAGTTTCAGGTAGGATTTGATGTCGCCCGTTCTGGCCCCTGGCAGACATTTGACTATGGTCGCTGGTGTCTCTAGTGCCACGTTTCTGACTATGGAGCTGCCAATTACCAGAGTTGGCTTCTCAGCGGGTGTGTCGCTGAGCGGAGAAAATCTGTTAGAAACGCAGACGGGTTGTTGGTGACCTGTGGGCTGGGATGTAGGACTATGCTTTCTACGTACCGTCACCCAGCCGGCCTGAGGCCCCGGCTGCGCGGGCTCTGCTGGACGACTGCTACGGGGAGCTACCCTCGGTGGCTCCGCGCTGGCTAAGGGGCCTCGGCTATCTGCTGGTTTTTCAACAGCACCCTCGCCTCAAAAGCTACAAAAATGCTACATTTATTACACGTACCATTATCACTAAAGGAGGCAGAGGAGTAACTGAACATCTGACAGAGAGAGCAGGAGAGAGGAGGAGACTCATATAGAGAAACAGCAGAATGGGTAGCCATGGTGGAGCTAAAGCTAACGTTAAGCTAGCGACCCCTTACCACTACTAGAAAACCATGTAAGACACGAAGAGTCCCCAAACGTTAAATACAGCAACAGAAAGTATGTGTTTTNCGTCATTCCCCTGATTCCCGGCATTAAATTTTAAGTTTTTTTTTTTTTTGGGGCCACTTCATCTTTCCAACATTTTTAAGCATTCTTTATTTTTTTTTTTCATTTCCTGGTAATCTTTTTGATCTATTTTTTTTGTCCCTCTAATTATTCCTCCTTTTTCTTTTATAGCTTTTTTCCCCCCTCTGAAAAACTGTAAAATTGTATGAAACCTTCGGCAGGAAGTTAAGTTTTTAAACCCATTTGTTTATGCACTCAGTGCTTTGTGAACCATATTTTTTTTACCATGAAATCAAACGTTTCTCCCGGGAAAGGGGGGGGAGGTAATCCCTTAGAACTGAAATGCTGCCCCATACTTGATAGCCTTGCCGCACCCTTTACTTACTGGTAAATGGGGGAATATTCCTTTAAAAACCTGCAGACGTCCCCGCAAGAGTTTAGAGCTCTATGGCACCCAAATCGCCTTCCCCCTAATTTTTGGGTTAGGGGAGCCTCATAAAACCGTACAGGGAGGGGTCTCTACTGGTAAGTACTGTTCACCCGTGCGCAGCGTGGCATCAACCGCGCCAGTGAGGTCCATACACCTCGCTCCTGGTCCAAAGGCGGGAAAAATCCCAAACCCCTTTTTGTCCCCAGTAGAAAACTGTTTTTTTAACCCTTTTTAGTTAAAAAATTTAAGAAGTCATTATTATTATTTAGCCTTTTTGTTTTTCTCCATTTTGCAATTTAATTTTTAGGCCTTTGGTTTTCTAATTTTTTTTGTTTTCTTTAATAAACCTAATATAATCTAATGATAAATTTTAATTTTGTGCTGATTCAAGACATCACCATCTCGGGGAAAAAAATCAGGTTCTTTCTGGATTCCAGTGCTGAGTCTCCCAGGAACCTCGACGAAAATCCTCCACCCTTAAACACTAAGGGGGGTAAAGGCAAGGAATCTCTTCCAAGGCTGGCGCCTGGCACTTTTTTCCCCGATTCCCCAAGTAAATCAGTCAAGGAATGCTGTTTGGGGACACCAATTGTTGTAGAAAATTCATTCCAGAGACTGATGATGTCCTCAGAATCAGCTTTATTAGAATCTTGCAAGAGAGAAGTTTTTTTAACGCATTGGAGATGCGCTCAGAAGTGGCTGCCAAATCATTCTGACTAGACAAAGTAAAATTTTCTCCTATAAGCTACAACAGTTTTTAAAAGGTGACTCTCATGAGACCCTTTTGTCCCAGACATAATCTTAACAGTGTGGCCATACATATTGTCTCACACAGCTGCAAGGAGAAGGCTGAGAAACCATTACTCTAAGACTAAACAGAGAAGAATGGAACAACACAGAGGGGTTCTAATACTTTTGTCAGTTCCTGTAGAGTACTAAGAGCAAATCAAGCAAGGCACTAAAATTTCCATAACAGTTACTTATTCAAATTGGATAAAAGGTTTTCTGTCTAAGGGAACCCAGCAGAATGCATCCAGTCAGTGACTTGCAGGATTCCCTCCTCCCGGATGAGCAATTCTGCATTTGTGGGGAAGGCGTGTGACAGGCACTTTAACAACCAATCACAGCTCTTAGAAAACTGTCACACCTAGCAATGGGGTCAACCATATATCCTCATTAAGATAGTAATTTCTGACTTCTCCTTGCTTAGAGCCACTCTCAGCAGAGAACAATCACTCTTAAGCTAGGAGTCCTTGGAAAGACACAGAAGAAAGTTTTAGGCTAAAATAGGCGTGCTCTGAGAGGATTCCAAGAATCTTTGTGAATCTCTGTGCCCACGTTTAACTGACTTGATATTATACTCTTAATTAAAAAGGGTTCCTTTAAATATCGCCCAAAAAGATTAAAGCAACATTTTCCAAGAGTTGAGATTCCATATTCTTTACCAGGGGTTGTGTAGCTTGAGCCTCACAGGTCAAACTAAAAGAGTTTTGTTATGGAAATTTTAGTGCCTTGCTTGATTTGCTCTTTGATACTCTACAGGAACTGACAAAAGTATTAGAACCCCTTAGCGTTGTTCCACTCTTCTTTTATATAGTCTTAGAGTAATGGTTTCTCAGCCTTCTCCTTGCAGCTGTGTGAGATAATAATGTTTTATGCCACACTGTTAGATTATGTCTGGGACCTCGTCTCTCTGGGTCTCATGAGAGTTACCTTGAAAACTGTTGTAGCTCATAAGGAGAACTTTTGCTTTGTCTGGTCAGAACGATTTGGCAGCACTACTGAGCGCATCTCCAATGCTGTAAAAATCCTTCTCTCTTGCAAGATTTCTAATAAAGCTGATTCTGATTGACACTCCATGGTCCTCTGTCTGGTAAACCAAATTTTCTACAACAAATGGCGACGAGGATGGGATTCCTTGACTGGGTTCTTCCCGAGGACATCGGCAGGAGTGTCTGATCAACCTGAAGAGCTCCCTGCCACAAACCCTTTTAGTGTTAAGGGAGTGGAGAACTGCTGACTCGGTGTTCTTGAGAACTCAGCACTGGAAATCCAAAGAACCACTTTTTTTTTTTCTTCCAGAGACGGTGAGAAACAATGAATCAGCATAATTTAATGAGACAATAATAATTTGCTTAATAGTTTGATAATATAACCAAAGGCAATATATTAAATGCAAAATAATATAAAAAAAGCAGAAATAGAGAAAATAATAAAAGGTTAAATGATAATAAGGACTTCTTAATTTTAACTAAAAGGTTAAAACTAACAGTTTTCTACTGGGGACAAAGGGGATCTGGATTTTTCCCGCCTTGGACCAGGAGCGAGGTGTACAGACCTCACTGGCGTGGTTGATGCCACGCTGCGCACGGTGAACAGTATTCACCAGTAGAGACCCCTCCCTGTACGGTTGGGTGAGGCTCCCCTAACCAGAAGGTTTAGGGAAGGCGATTAGGTGCCATAGAGCTCTAAAACTCTTGAGGAGACGTCTGCAGGTTTTAAAGGAATATTCCCCCATTTACCAGTAAGTAAAGGGTGCGGCAAGGCTGTCAAGTATGGGACAGCAGTTCAGTTCTAAGGGATTACCTCCTCCTTCCCAGGGAGAAACCTGTGAAAAAATATGGACCACAACGCACCAAGTGCATCAATATATGGGTTAAAACTTTTGCAGCTCTACAATATTAAAAAGGACTGAGGAAGTGACAAAAGAGAAAATAGGGAAGGGGGGGAAAAAAGACAATGGATGACAGGTATGTGAAAACTAACTGACTGACTGACAATACTTCTGTTTGTGCAAAATCTGAACCATGTACTAAACCTTCTTCTCTTCCTCTTACACACATACACACACACACACACACACACACATGGGTATTTGAGCGCTCCCTGGACGTTAGACACCTGCCCTCCCCACGGCTTCACTCCACCAGAGACGCTTCTTCAGCATGACCTGAAAGGGAGAGGTCCTGCCCGCCTGCCTGCCTGCTACAGATGACAGTGTGAAAGTTTCCACCAGAACAAAACTCAGAAGAAGTCTGGTAAAAAGCCCAAAACCCACTGAGATGGGCAACAATCCATGCTGGTTGCCAGAGCCAGAAGAACGTTACACTGGACTCATCTTGAGAGCACATCTTATGCAGGCAGAGGAGAAACAGGCTGGAGCAAAGTTTTCCCTCCCTCCTGAAGACGTTAAAGTGGACAAGGAAGAGCAAATGTCCACCAACAGGCCAGGGGAGGGCCTGGGTTTTTGGACTGATAGGGGGACTGTATGCAACAACAGTCCGACTCTGGAGCGGTCAAGAAACTGAGGGTGCTAACATACAAACACACACACATTTGCAAATATCTTTTCTGTTTTTCTGAAATGAAGAAAGCTTATTAACTGCTACTGATGTGGTTTTGACTTTTTCAGACGTAACAAGAGGTTAAATGTTATTCCTGTGTTAAAGAGATTCTTTTCCAAAAGTTTCATGAAATAATTGTTTTAGAGAAACAAGCTCTCTCTCTTCTTGGTAGATTCAGGGTCAAATATTGCTACTTAAAGTCCTTAAAAGGCAGAGGAATTTTTAAACACCTCCAAAACTCAGCGGTAACCACGTGTTCCTATGTCAGCCTCAGGACAGATCCCATGGAGGAGCATTTTAAAGTCCATTGCATGAGTAAAACCTGGTGGGCTCTCCTTCAGGCATTGTTTCCTGTTGTCAGAGTGTACCCCGTAAATCTAACGGTAGAGACCTCTGAGAATAGGGTTAGTTTTACTGCAGAGGGTCTCCGTACAGTCTGACACAGTACTTCCAGCAGGGTACAGCTTTGGCAACAAGCGTTAACTGAAGCTTGAATGGAAGGTGCAAATTCATTGTTTTCACAGCAGCTGCTGGGAAGAGTTAAATTAGCTGTTTTCCCACTCTTCTATTTTATGAAGCCTGCTGACTTTACACTGTACCTCATATCTGGTTCCTGACAAAACTATGAAAAGCTTGGTTTTCTGCATTTTCCTCCTCTGGAAAAGAAAGAAAATCTAATCACTTCTGTGTTTGCACTGAAATGTAAACACACTTGTTATTTTCTCTAACACCCCAACAGCAAAATGTTTCAGAGTAATGGGTTCAGTTAAACACATCTTCCCTGGCAAAAACCTGTAAAATAAGAATGGAAAGATGTATTTTTGGTTCTGAAGGTAAGAAAGAATCTAATTGGACAAGTGGTAGCACAAAAACTCTAATATCATGTTCTCTAAAGACTCTGCTTAGAAAGGCCTTCTTCCAGAAACTGTGGAACTATTTCCCACCACAGAACTAGATTTTGAAGCATGATTTTCCTTTAATCCAAAACAGATCTGTGTTGTTTTATTATAATGTCTGAACTTCCTTATGAACTCTGGTTAAAAGAAATATGACGTGGGGCCTAATTTAGAGCTGTGAACTAGTGATTGAAACTCTTAAATCTGTTATTGTGATGCCAGAAATAATAAACCACTCTAGTCTGAAAATATTTAAGGTTTTAAAATCCATTTTCTTAATCTCTGCAGAAAGCTGACATCAGTGTTTAAAGCAGTGGTCCTCAACCTTGGTTTCCTGACACCTGAGGCCCGTGAGCCATAGATTGTGGGTCAGTGAAGAAAATTTTAAAATAAACATAAAGGTATGCCATTTAACTGAGCAGAGTGCATTCAAATAAAAAAACAACCCAAAATACTACACTTATTAAATAAAAGATCTAAGCCAATACTCAACTTAGGTTTCTACTCCGGGGAACACAGACTGAGGCTGAAGGTTCTTTTGGAGCCAGGGCTAGAATTCAGGAAATTAAAACTCATAGTAACTAAAGTCCTTTATAACAGAATAAAGGCAGAAGTAATTAGGGTTCAGGAATTAAAATCCTAGGAAAGACCTTTATGGGGCATTAAGGCAGGTAAGGTCCTTTATTTTAGGGCTAAATAAAGGCCCCTCTTTTAACATTAAAGAGGAAGAGCGGCTCAAACTTCAGTTTCCTCCCCATGGAGAAATGTTTGATTTCATGACAATTCAATTCAATTCAATTCAGTTTATTTATATAGCGCCAATTCACAACACGTCGTCTCAAGGCACTTCACAAAAGTCAGGTACATGCATTACAATTAATCTTAATCATTGACCAGTGCAGTCAGATTCAGTTATTTATTCAAATTGGATAAAAAGTTTTTCTATCTAAGGAAACCCAGCAGATTGCATCCAGTCAGTGACTTGCAGCATTCACTCCTCCCGGATGAACATGTAGAGACAGTGGACAGTCACGGCGTTGACTTTTGCAGAAATCCCTCATACTGAGCATGCATGTAGCGACAGTGGAGAGGAAAAACTCCCTTTTACAGGAAGAAACCTCCAGCAGAACCAGGCTCAGTGTGAGCGGCCATCTGCCACGACTGCCTGGGAGTTAGAAAGAACAGAGCAGAGACACAAAGAGAACAAAGAAGCACTGATCCAGGAGTACTTTCTATGGGAAGGAAAAGTAAATGTTAATGGATGTAGCTCCTTTAGTCGTTTCACCTAGAAAGAAAGAACAGATAAACTCTGAGCCAGTTTTCAAGGTTAGAGTCTGAAGAGAGCACATAGAGTTAGTTACAGTAAAAGCTCAGTCAGTAGCTATGTCTAGGAGAGAGAAAGGGTTAAACACTGAAAGACAGGGCCATGTGGATCATCGGTAGAGGGTGAGCATTAGGTTGTTGCCAGCAGAAGCTTGGAGGATTCCCCTCTTCAGAAAGTTGTTACAGGTAGACACAGAGTCAGGCCAGGTGACAACTTGGATGAGTTTGAAAATTTTCATATATAGGTTTCATTTTTGGGGATTTATAAGGTAAAATAATAATTAAATCCTTCACTACCTAGGAGTACCAAACAAATTTCAAATTAGTACAAAAGATTGTTTTAAATTACCGGTTTTTCAAATAATGGAACATTTTCTAGCATTTGAATTATAACAGAGGGATCCTGAGAATAATTTTCTTCCCCAACTTTCAAAACTTTGATAACCCTGATTTAAAAGAAAATTATGTCCAGTCTCTTTTGAAGTGCTAATGAAATAAAATCTAGTTGGGGATTATTCTTAATTGTTCATTTTTTTTTCTGTTTAAGTTTTAACACTGCAGTGTTTGTATTTGTTTAGTGTCTGGGTATAACCATAAAATGTCAATGCCGGCCTAAAAATAATTGTCTGCATTTAACCTGAGCAGAGAAATTCTGAAATACAGCTGTGATCAAATTAAACTTAACACAAAGAGAAATTTAACAGCAACTCTGCTGTCATTACAATGTTTAAAGTATGAAGAATTAGCAAAGAGTTTTCAGCAGCCAAAGAATTTGGATTTCACATAAGGAGAACACTGCTGCTGTGCTTCTAAATTATTTTGAGATCTCTTTGAATTTGTGTTTTGGGGGTCCCAGTTTTTTTTTGTGTTTTTTTATCTTAAACAGGATCCTGATGATTATCAATCAAAGCATCTGGAGATATGCTAAGAAAAAACTATTTTTGAAAAGAGATTGTTGAAAATTTCTTTAAATTACTGAAGCTTCATTAAGTCACTGAGTAGAATTTGACGTCATTAAAACATTTATTCAGTTTTGATATTTACATTTGATCAGAAAAAAACAAATTTTTGTCCAACTGTGTCTCTGTCTGTGATTGTTTGTCTTTGTTTATGAATGAATGAGTGTTTGTTCATATGCTGCTATAATAATTCATGTTTAGAATAATGTTTTTCTAACCCAGACTGATTAAAACCTTCAGTTTTTCAGGAAAGCTTCTTACTCCTAAGAAGCAGCGTGTTTTTGATGTAAGTTGATATTTAACAGTTCTGCAGTCTAAGGTCCACTAAGATGGGTTTGGAAGGACAGAACTGTGGGACCGCCCACAGCCCACCTACAGACAGCCTATCAGAGGTTGGTTCTGCCTGGCTCCGCCCACCTACCAGGTTTGAACACACCTTAACTTCCATGGAAACGCTCACCCCTCCCTTCCTGAGTTCAGTACTGTTTGAAAGAAAAGTGAGAAAAATAAAGCGGGCTTGTTGTGATAACTGCGTTAAAATGCATGTTTATAAAATGATAGAGTAAGGACAAAGCATGAAATTTAGATTTATGTGTTTTATAATTAAAATGTCAATGAAATAGTTTAAACTTCTTCAAATAATTAGTTTTGCTTGTGTAATCATTGGGGATTTAATGGACTGAAAACTTTATCCTGGTGCCAATAAATTAAAGTAGCTGAAAGTTCAAGATATGCCACAAATAAGGAATAAATTTTGATAACAAACCTGAGTCATGATCCTATACTATAATTAACGATTAGATACAATTGGTAGGATTTATGCATCAAACCTGCATAATTTAAATTTACTCATCTTAAACCAAGACAAATCAAGATGATGTGACTCATTTATAATTGAAACATTAAAATGAACTTCATAACATTTAATGTTTTATTGCTAAAACTGAGGTGACTGCAAATAGAAACAACCAGGTTGTTTTTTCCTAAATTTATTTAGGTAAATTCACAGTGGTGAACTCTGAGACCAATTTAATTAATACTAATTCATTTGAAATACATGATGATAAATTAATTCATTCGTAATGAATAAATCTAATGATGTAAATGGTTAAAACATAGAGCTAACAAAAGCTATAAATATTTTAAAGACATCAATCCTATGTGGTTCTAACTAGGTTAAAATTATATGCATGACTTCAAATGAAATTTAAAGGAAAATGTCACATTACCTACACAAACTGAAGCTAACGCAATTATAAAATAAACAGTCTAATAGGGAAAATAGACCATTATATTAATGTACAAAATGAACCTTTTGAGGAGCAATCTATTAGCAAGAAGGAAATAGATTCTTAATGTCTTTAAATTATATTTAATGTGGTCTTGGTTGCTAAAACATTTTTTCAATCATTTTGCTAAATTGACTAACGGGTTTGAACCATGCGTACAAAGAGGGGATGTCAGCCTTAATAAAATAAAAAGAAACACTGGGTTACAAAAGTTTTAGCACGTATGGGAGCAGGACTGTAACTATGGGGAAGGTTTGCTCATATCTCCAGTGAGGACTTAGTGACGTTGTGAGAGAAGATTACACTTTGTGGTTTTGTCTATAAAACTGGTGCCCAGCTCCCCAGGCCTCATCCTGAGAACCTGTCTGAATGTACGGGGTTAATTCCTCTAAATTAGTCAAAAGATGAATTCTCCTTTGCTGGGGATATTTTGATGAAGATCCGTGTAATTATTAAAGTATTTTCTGCTTAATGAAAAGGGTAAAAATAATTACAAACAAAATTCTTTTTAACCTTCAGTAACTGAACAACTGTTGAAATAAAGGAGTTTCAGACTGCAGCAGATCTAAAGTTTGACATCGCCAAGTGATACTATGGATAAAATCGAGACTCAGAATGGACCAGTCTTACTTATCAAAGTAAATATCCATATTTTGAGATTTTTGAGCTTTATATGATGCAAACTGAGTTAAGCACCTGGGCTAATAATGAAAACCACTGCATTTGAATTTTCATGCAAAATAAGGGTAAGACATAAGTTTCATTTTGTTTTGGGCAATGAAACACAGAATAGTTTATTTATTCTAGAACTGTTGAAGGCCACTGAAAACAGCTATTACTGTAGAAGTTTGTCTGCAACTGAATATCGAGCCTTCTCTCCAGGTGGAGCTGTCTGCCATTAGCAGGATGCAGTCAGATTACACCAACTGCAGCAAGGGTTTTGGACCAGCCAAGGAGAGACATCGAAGTCCAACCCAAACAGAGTCCATTCCAGATTGCTGATGGTGGCTCCAACAGTGGCTGCTTACCGCAGACGGCTCCTAATCCACCAGATGACTCCACTCCTGAGGGACGTGGGCCCAAGCCAACGGGCTAGAGCACTAGGCCTGCTCCAACCATCACAGGATGTAAAGAAAGGAGATCACCCCATGAAGGACAGCGGCCCACCACAAGCCAAAGAACTGTAAGCTAATCACTGGAGAGTGATTGAAGAGGTGGGTGAAGAACACTGTTTTTACAATGGGCATAATAATCCCTTGGGCAGGCAAACGTTTGCTTTAAATAAGATCACGGATGAGAAGAAGATGTCTTTTATCTACCTCAAGTCTCCCAAAATTGAAGATGTACAGAAGATGGAACTTATTGCATGTTTTCTCTGTCTTCATCATTGTTATGTTATGTTGGTTTATTCTTTCCATGTTTTTTTATCAAAGCTTATCAGGTCTGACAGAGCTGTCTCCACATCAGAACAACTGAGACAGGTAACTGTAAAGGTACCCTAAGAATATCCACAGTGGCAGCAAGGATTGACCTCTGTGACGTGGTACCCGCAGAGGTTATGACAGTTGGTTTCAGAATGCAGATGTGTACATTTGTGTCCGCACACCTGTGTCCGGACTGGACTTATGTGTACTGGAATTGAAATCCCAAAAGGTTAATTCAACCCGAACTCTAACTATATTTCCACAGGCCTGCGGCAACACATCAGTTTTATTAGAGACAAGTCCACCCACGAGCTGACACCACTAGATATAATCCACTGACAATAACTGTCAGAGAATGGTGGAAGAATCCCTGGCCTACTGTTAATCATGCAGAACTTAATGAACTTGTTTTGGTTTTAGGAGCTGATGTCTCTGGAAGAGACCCCCTGGGATTGTTTCGAATTCAGTTTGTGGATCAACCTAAACCTCCTGATGAAGTTCTAGATATTACTGGTGTTAGCACTTCTCCTAGCCCAACCACACCTCCTCAAGCCTTGGTCACTTACTTAAATGTCTCATCACCTGAAATAATATTGCAGGTTGAAACTGGATTTTCTGACAGAAACACCTGGTTAGAATGAATAACATTTACGCTAAAAGCAATAACATGACAGAGTGTATTGCCTGTTCATCAGCCAGACCACAACTTTTCACTACTCCTGCTCTCCCACGTGGTGTATGATGAGTATAAGTTAGCCAATCCTGTAATCAATGGGTTTGAATCAATATTTCTTTCAATTACTCCTAACAAAAACGTTGATTGCATTAATTATGTCCACTACAATATGCAGTTGTACTTTTATTCAAAATAACAGGTCCTGATGGTTCAGTAACCAGAGCTCTGGGTGGATTATGCACCCTGGCTCCCTGGTACCCTGACTCTGGTGCTGATTCTTTGTCTGATTGGTTTACTGCTACCTTTGGTAAATGGACGGGTTTTATTATTGCAGGTCATATCAGATGCCCCTCCTCACAGGTGAAGGGGAACCCTTGGATTGCTCTGATGAGTCTGAAAGTGACTCTCATGATGATGTTTTTTTATAAGTTTTATCAATGTTCAATTTCCATCTGTTCACATAATCTTGATTCTAATGATGTAGATGTGTGTCGAACACACACAGTTGATGATTGGTGAATCATTATTTCATTTTATTATCTTTTTCTTACTTTAATTGATTTTTGAGTGTTTTAATTCATTATATTCTTTGTGTATTCAGTTTATCTGGTAATTCCTTAAAATGTTAATTATATTAATTTCCCCCTACAGTTAGTTGATAGGTGTTTTATACACAACGTTTTCCATCTGACAGATTGTTTTTGCCCACACAGAGGTTGACAGTTATGGTAGTTTTGGAAGTTTTAATTTGTGGTTTTTAATAATCAGTTTTCTTACTCATTTCTTCCTACCAATTCATACATTTCTATTCGTTTTTATTATTATTAAACATCTTTATTCATTTTTTATTACTAATTTTATTGTTAATTTTTTTTATTAATCAATTCACTTTTATAATTACATTTTCTTATACTTTCCTTCATTGTCATTCAGTAAAATTTCTTTTATTGTCTTCTTCAGTGTTCGATAACATATGAAACTAGTTTCATTATAATCGAAGAGGATGGATGTTATGGAAATTTTAGTGCCTTGCTTGATTTGCTCTTTGATACTCTACAGGAACTGACAAAAGTATTAGAACCCCTTAGCGTTGTTCCACTTTTCTTTTATATAGTCTTAGAGTAATGGTTTCTCAGCCTTCTCCTTGCAGCTGTGTGAGATAATATGTATGCCACACTGTTAAGATTATGTCTGGGACCTCGTCTCTCTGGGTCTCATGAGAGTTACCTTGAAAACTGTTGTGGCTCATAAGGAGAATTTTTGCTTTGTCTGGTCAGAACGATTTGGCAGCACTACTGAGCGCATCTCCAATGCTGTAAAAAATCCTTCTCTCTTGCAAGATTCTAATAAAGCTGATTTTGAGTGACAATCATCGGTCTCTGTCTTGGTAAAAACAAATTTTTCTACAACAGTTTGAAACTTGATACACTGAGCAATAATGTAGATTATTAAAAGAATGAAAAGCTGGACATGTTGCTTTGTTTGTCCCAAACCTTTTATTATAGCTTCCAAAACAGTTTTTACAGAAAATCATGCCACTTCAAAAATTAAAAACAAACCATTGTGGCATCAGAATAATTTACTTACTACAGTCACTGTCCAGAGAACAGCAGCAGGCCTGCAGGCTGAATAACAGAAAACACTGAGACAGAGGCAGCCAGTTCTAATGTATGGTTCCCTGCACACTTGTACCTGCTGATGCTTGAAGACCCTGCACAGGGTCAGGATGCTCAGGCAGGCTAGGTATACCACTGTAGATTACACATTAGTAATCAACTGTTTCACAGGGATTCTCTGGTGTGATCTGGCTGCTCTGTGCCTTTTAGTCTATTGCGCCTCCTTTTGTTTTGTTACACAATGAAAGTGGCCTGGTCCCTCCAACCTGCCTGTCAAACAGTTTATGGCTTCTTAAAACATTTTTCTGAAAAGTTAAATTCACATCTTTTCTCCTACTTTTATAAATGTTCATTTTAAAAATCTAGAAGCTCTTTTACTAAAGTTTGTAATGTTCAACAATAAAAAAAGGTCTTTCAGTCCACGCCTTACGCCTTAAGAGTGAGACATAGAAAAAAAACAGTTGGTGTTACAAGACAAAAAACACAGCTAGCACACATCCTTAAACAAAGTGATAGTTATAGGATTAGAGACAAAAACAAAAACCAAGCTGCTCCTTTCAAACTAGTGCTTCATGGATTGAACAGTTTGGTCAGTATCTCAGTTTGGCAGTATGTGGTTTGGACCTCATCGGACCCATGGTGATGGGCGCTGATTTTATTTGCAGATTAGCCTGCTAAATGCTCTGTATTCTCAGTTAATGTAAAGTTCAGTGATAGTTGAATTCATCTGATATTTCATTAGGTCCGTATGTCACAAAGGTAAACGGAAATGATAAAATAAAAGAAAATTGTCCCTAGTTGTCCCCTTTAGGACAACTAGTGTTAAACAACACTATTTGACCCACAGCTAGCTGAAGTCGGATTTCCTCAAAAACATAACAGCTGATCTGTGACCCTCCACGAGTCGGAGGTGAGTAATGTTTTACAGGAGCGTTTGGATGCTTTCATCCTGCCTGAATCCACAGCTGGCATGTTGAAGGGAAAAGTAGTGCATGTTCTACAGGACATCATGTTCATCGCAGTTCAGACTTAATGACCTGAAGTTTTAAACTTTAAAAACTTTAGACAACTTATTTTCTTTTCAGGTAATGAGATAAAGAAACAGCTAGGAGTTTACAGAAGAATTACACAATAACACTGAGGGGAAGAACATGAGGAGTAAAGTCTCTAAATAAACGGCACAACCTGATTACAAGGGCTCAGAAAGAACTGATTGGATAAACGCTCATCAACAGACAAACCCAACTGCGTGCAGACACAGACAGACACACACACACACACACACACATACACACACAGACACACCTTTCCCTCAGAGTGCGGGTCTTAGCATATGGCTCATCCAGGAGTGGTATTTTACCTGGTCAGGAGTGGGGAGGGCATGCTACCACACCTTTGCATAGAATCTAAACTGGCCAGAGTTGATCTTACATTTTATAGAGAGTATGATGAGAAGGAGCAGAGTTGACTGGACTAACTAGACAAAAAGAAAAGAGTGTTACTGGTCGGAAGGCAGAAAGGGTTTCCGGCTGCACTCAGAGCAATTTTTTTAGATTTTAGCCCCAGACCTTAAAGTTTGAATACACGAACGTTAATGAAACTGCAGCAGAATCTGGCTCCATATAAAAAAAAAAAAAAACATTCAGACTTGAAAAAAGACTTGAAAATGAAGCTGAGAAATTGTTTGATACTGTAAGGTAGACACACATATCACTCAAAACTGTCAGCAAATCAGGCAATTTACATGCTAAATAAAAAAAAAGGATGCATAAAGGAATGAAACTGAGAAATACCATATTAGTAAACAATTCATCCATCATCTCACATTTTACTAAAGGAACATTCTAAAAAGAGGAATTGAAGATGGGAGTAGGGTTGTCATGGAAACTTCTCTGTACGTGGAGAGATGCATCATTCTGAGCATGCTCAGATAGTGCCGATCCATAGTGGGTCGCGGCTCCATCAGCACAGTGACTGCTGCTGCCTCTACGTTTCTGTAGGAAGGAAGAAAACAAGTCAACACATCTACCAACTCCTTTTGGAAGGTGCCTTACAGCAGACTGAACTACTGTATGGTACCTGAACACCATAAATACAAACTTGACGTTATGTTAATGATTTAACAAGCAGGTGTTTTCCTTAACGGCCTGTAAAATTTGAGACCGTATTGTCTACTGCATCCCCAGGTCTGCATGATGTGATCTGCTCTGTGCCGAGGTCAGACATCCACAGACTGCTCTGTGTGTAGGAGAGCAGCTGAAACACTAGTCATTTAATTTTAAGATGTTTTTAACCGACGCACAGAATTTATGAAGTGGGAGAACAACCTTTTTGTAAGTTTCATCTGCACACGACTGAGTGAACCTGGACTGAAATGTTAGAAGCCCCATCCAAACACAGAGTAGACATCCATAAGCTATGCTAGCAGTAGTGTCTCACAGGTTTGTTATTTTTTTCCAGGATTGCCAAGGAAAAACTCGCTGTTCTTGTTGAGAAAAACAAACGTCCCTTCAGCACCATTGTGCCACCATTGCCATGTTTCACAGTGGAGATTGTGTGTTTAGGGTTGATGTGCTGTGTTATGCCAAACTTTGGCTTGCACACCAAAAGGTCCTACTGTGTTTTCCTCTGAAAAGAGCAACTTTTTTCACATTTGCTGTGATCAGCCATTACTTTCTTTAAACAAAGCTTTCTTCTTACCTCTTCCAGAATGACCAAATTTGTGGAGTGACTGTCTAATAGTTGTTCTGTCAACAGATTCTTTCAGAGATGTGTGTTTCTGCAGTTCACTCAGAGTTTCCACGGGGTTCTAATTAATTCTCTCCTTGCCTGGGTCTCAGTCAAGGTGGACAGCCATGTCTTGGTATGTTTGCAGTTGGTCCGTCCTCTTTCCATGTTCAGATGATGGATTGAGCAGAGCTCTCTGACACATTTGAAGTGTTGAATATTGTTTTATGCTGCTTTAAAGTTCTCCTCAGCTTCCTGCCTGACTTGTCTGCTGGGTTCCCTGGTCTTTAAGATGCCGTTTGTTCACTAATGTTATCCAACATACCTTTGAGGCCAGAAACAGAACTCCTGCATTTATAATGAAATTAAATTACACACAGGTCCATTGTATTTATTGATTAGGTGGCTTCTAAAGACAATTGGTTGCACTACATTTTATTTAGGGTATCAGATTAAAGTTGTATGAAAACAAATGCATGCCACACTCTTAGTTGTGCCATTAAATTATTTTTCCTTTTCCTCCACCTTCATAATTTCTTTGGTGCATCACATAAACTCCTAATAAAATACACAGGGTTGTAGTACTAGTGTGACTAAAGTTCCAGGCCATTGTAGCCCATCTCTGGAGCTCTCATTTGGAATGTTAAAATGACTTTTTACCTGTGGGCTCATCCTTAAGCTGTTCCTCTGTCTCAGCAAAGGCTGCTGCTGCTTTGAAACACACAGATGAAAAAGTGAGTCCATGAGGACCATTATAAATAGGAAAACCATTTACAATGAGCACCTACCTTCCTCTGCCTCCTCTACCTCTTCTGTCACTTCTTCTGTGTCTGTAAGTTATCAATGAAAAAGAGACACTAAGAAGAGTGTGGCCCTTAAAATACAGGTATGTAAATAAACACTTGTTTGCTTGAGAACCAAACCATGTTAAGCTCATCAGAACCAAACACAGACTATCTGAACTTCAGCGCTAGATGTTTGTTTTTATTTTTATGAGTTTTACCTGGAAATGTTTGATCTTCATCTAATTCTTCAGGAGTTGCCTCCATGCCAGCTTCATCGGTGGCCTCCTCGATTTCCTCTTCTGTAGGTGCCTCCTCATCATCAGTTTGCTGCTCAACAGCTTCTTCTTCTCTAGTTTGTGCCGCTAAGAATGCTTCCTCCTCCACAGCTGCTTCTTCTATAGCAGGTTCCTCTGTGAACGCAGTCTCTTCCACAGCTTCATCTTCTGCAACATAAGCCTCTTCTGTAGCCACCTCCCCAGCAGGCTCCTCTGAATGAGCTTCCCCCACCTCGTCCGGTGCAGCCACATCTTCGACAGCTTCTTCTGCAGATTCTTCTGAGGGAGCAGTCTCCTCTTCTGTGGCTGCTACTTCCTCAACAGCTTCTTCTGTAAAGGTCTCCTCTGCCTCTTCTTCAGCTGGAGTATCCTCCAGCTCAACTGGCTCCTCAACAGATTCCTCAACAGGAGCACTCTCCAATTCTATGGAGTCATCAGCATTCTCCTCGGATAGTTCCACTGCCTCGTAAAAAGATTCCTTGAGTGCATCACTGGCCTCCTCTGCTGGTTCCTCACCAGGCTCATCTCCTGCCATTTCCTCTGCTTCCTCCTCAGCTGCTGCCTCGTCCTCTTCAGGAGCAACCTGAGTCATGCAATGGCAGAAATTACTCAATTTATGAAAAACACACCTACAGTTCCTGTTTGTAGAGCTATCCTACAGCTGCATCTCAAGGAATTACAATAGCATAGCAATTTTTATTTTAATAAATCAATTCAAAAAATAAAACGGATTCATTACACACAGGAATATGTATTTCAAGCTTTTATTTGAGGTTTAATGATTATGGTTTATAACTATGTAGGCCATAGAGTGGCATTATCATGGGAAAGTCTGCTGAGTTGACAGTTGCCCAGCAGACAGGGATCCTCCATAAGAAGAGTGAGCTACAAAACAGGATCAGGTGAATGTGGCTCTAGTGTAAAGTGGTCGTTGAGTGGTCGATATGACTAGAAAAACACTTGCTATTGCTACAGTGCTGTATCCAGGCATATTAACTGAAAGTTTGGTGGAAGGAAAAATTGTCAAAAAGGTACACAGCAACAGGAAAAACTGTAGCTTTGAGAGGACTGTTAAGCAAAACCTGTTTTAAGAGTTTGGAGGAATATTTAAAAGACATGGACGGCAGAGCTTCAAGAGCTACCGCAAACAGTGGTGGTATCCAGGACCTGGGTTACATCTGTAGGATTCCTTGTGTGAAAGTCACTCCTGAACCAGAGTCAACATCAGAAGCATCTTACTGTGTGTGGTTAAGAGTCTGGAGAGGCTCAGAATCCAAGCAGCTTGGGGTCCAGTGTGAACTTTCCACACTCAGTGATGATTTTTGGTCCTTGTCTTCTGCTGCTGTTGGTCAGTGCAGTGGTCTGTTGGGAACTTTTAAAGCACTTCATGCTTTCCTCTGCTTAAGGAGATGCTGATTTCATTTTCCAGCAGGAAACCCGCCCACACTGCCTCTTTCAAACCATACGTACACAATAAAAACAACCATCACTTTGTCCTTTTGACATCATACAATATGATGTGATATTGTGTGGACCATGTTGACGTTCAGATCATTTGGCTGTAAGTGTGGAATAACAGGGCATGGCTTAAAACTCAAAGCCTTAACTTGTAGAGGGTTGTTCCTGTTTGGATTTCCTACAGGCTGCCCAAAGTGTCTAGTGCTTTTAATGCAAGCAATACAATCTTAAGCATGTCATGATCTCCATCAAATCCTTAGATCAGCATATTTCTCAATCAAACAAGAACTGGAATCTGCTCGGTGTGCACCAGTCAGCGCTGCCACTTTTCATTCGGTCACAAGGGTTGACAAAAATGTAGATCTTGGAAAGAAAGGATGACATGAAGGGGCTACAGAAAGTATTCCTGGACCAGTGCTTCTGTGCTCTGTGTGGATGGGGACATAAAACTTGACTGCATTGTTGTAGAACTAAGACTTAATTGGAATACATGTAATTGAATTTGAATCAGTCTATTGATTTTTATACTGTATTTCTGTTTATCAACTGGATCTCTATCTTGCAATGTGCCTTGAGATGACCTAAGTTGTGAAACTGTTACATTAATAAACTGTAGTACCTCACGTAAAAGGTACTCTGAGCAAGTATGGAGAGAAGAGACTTTACAGTACATGGATATCCTTTCAGTAGGTATACATTTTTGGGTTACATTGCATCACATAATATTCTAATTTTCTGAGATACTGAATTTTGGGTTATCATTAGCTGTAAACAATAATCAAACTTAACAGAAATGAACGCTTAAAGCTGAACTGTTTGTTAAATCTAAATACGTTTATGGTCTATTTGAGTTTCACCTTTTGAGCTGAATTACTGATATAAAACATTTATCTACCGAGATGTATCAGACACCTAACGTAATAGACAACAGAACTAAGTGTGTTTTAACTCTGTTAAGATACTTCTATTCCACCGTATACATCCATACTTCCAGCTGAAGTATGGATGAAGTATGAAGTATTAAAATCACAGACCTCCTCCTCGGCCTGCTCTACAGGTGTATCCTCATCCACAGAAGGAAGCTCCTCCTCAAGCACCTCTGGATCTTCCTCCATCACCTAAAACATCAAACACCACCTTGATATTACCAGCCTTTACACTTCAAATTAAACATTTAACCCAACTCTTAAGAAAAGATCAAAGCTGGAAGCAGGGCTAATAGATGTTTTCTACCCTAAAATCGGACCAAATCTGTTACATTCAAGGACATCTTTTACAACAACGTCAACCTCACAAGCACAAATGCAGCAGGTAGAAATGTATACCCAAACCCAGTCTGACCACAGTCCATATGTGGTTCTACTAATTATCAAACTGATATTTTATAAACTTTGCAGGAGTGAACTTCCCTGTGCTTGCCTAAATTATATTAAAAACAACAAATGTTGAAGGAATAAAAAAAAATTCAAATGTTATCAAGGAAATTCCAATGAATCGTTTGATTTTACATCCTGAAGAACTAACTTCTGGTTCTTTCTGTTCACACTTCGTGCTGCTATCACAGGTCATAACACAATATCCCGTCTTTCTGAAGCTCATATTTCTGTTGAAAAAAAAAGATGAAACATTTTTAATGCAGTAGTTTTAAAAACTAAATAAATTATATCTAAATTAAATAGAATTATTATAACTCCTAAAAGTGAAAAGAAACAGCCCCTCATGTTCCCTCCTTTAGGTTTCAATGAAGGAACCAAGTATTCACAAGCCAGGGAGAAAACTTTGCTGTGGAGAGGGGGCACAAGAAGCCATCCGTCTGAAGGAGAAGTGGACCATCTGAGGGCTGGAGGAGCCTGCAGCAACCTGCTTCCATGAAGGCTAAGGAAGTGAATTACCACTGAGGAGGGTGGAAAGAAAGTCCATATAAGGCTTCCAGCAACAGAACGCCAAAAACTCCCTCATCGCCATAGAGAATCCGTTCTCTTTGCCTTTCCCCATTTTATTCCCTCCCTGCATGTTATCCATGCATTATAGAAAAGCTTAGAACTGATGTTACTGAGGAGGTTTTAGGGTGTTTATGAAAAGAAGAACCTGTAACTGCTTGTTTTTATATAAAATCTTCACTTTTTTCACAAACCCTTGGTTCTGGGAGGTTTGGTTGGCAAGAGTACTTTATTATTACAAGTTTCTGGTTCCTGACTTTGTGAAAAGTCCATTTATATCCACTCACCCTTAAAACCTTAACACGTGCTTTTTAGCATTTACCATGTCTGTAACTTCTGTTGTTGAGTCTTTACTAGAAAGCAGCTGTTCGCAGAGATGGGTGATGTGCATCTTAACCAAACATCTGTGTGGTTTCATGATTGATCCAGAAGCACCAGGACTTGTTTTACATGCAACTTTCAAACTGAAGCCATCATACTCTGAACAAAAGAAACTTTTTTTCAACAAACCATCTGGACTTGATGATCATGATGTTCCGACCTTAAACATTTAACATGCTAACTACAGGATGCTTAGGGTGAAGAGTGGCTGCTGTTCAAATGTTTTCCATCTTTGAACAATCTTCCTGATTGTAGATGGGTGGACATGACCTTGTAACTCTTCCCAGCTTTTAGAAGGTTATTTCTGATGTTTTTTCATCTTGGGACTAACTGAATACTTCAGGGTTGGTATGATGACAAAACTTCTTTTTATAAAAGGAGCGCAAATTTGCTGACACACCAGACTGTTTGTGACCTCTTAATTTCTTTGGTTTCTGGTCATCAATCAAGAAACAACAGAAATGTCTTAGTTTAAAACAGTTTAACATGTATCTAGACTGAAAGAACATCCCAACATAAAAACTAAGCTGGGGATTTAGCATTTACTATTTAGGACTGTTCTAACCTCAGGAATCTCCACGGGCTCTGGTTCTGGTTCTGGTTCAGGCTCAGGCGCTACCACCTCAGGTTCAGCAGGTACTTCAGGTTCTAGAACAGAGAAGAGAGGTGTACACAAATATGTTTATGCATCTACATGAACCCTGCAAAGGTTCGATCTCCTAGTCTGTCTGAACTCCCAAATAGGTCCACAATATATAATACCTTAATCACTAAAAGCCATCAGTGATACACTCTCTCTCTCTCTCTCTCACACACACACACACACACAAGCACTGTTACAGCAGGTTTATCAGGTTATGGCTGCCTTTTTGATGAAACAAACATTTTGTCATTATTACTGATGCAGGACCACAGATTTATATTTGCTGAATGTTCTACATCAGGTTAGAGAATCCCTCAACAAAACTGCTCCAGAAAACTCAAAAGATCATCAGCTGCTAAGAAAGGAGCTGAAAGAGATGCCAACTCATGCTCACAACACAGAAAAATGTGACTGATAATCAGATATCCATGGATGCAGTATACATAGTCTTTCAAATATAACATCAGGACAGTAATAATTTTAATAATAATAACAAAAAATAATTGGCTGACGGTTACCTGGTGATTGCGCAGCAGTATTTTCTGCCACAACAGCTTCAATCTGTTCCTCAGTCACATCTTCCACAGGCACAGGGTCAACTTCAATTATGGCTGACAAAAGATCAGGACATGAATATTGTAGTTCAGCACCAAAGAGCTACTGGCTGAAAACCTTGGTAGAAATTCCACGGATCTGTTTAAGGATGAGGCCTCTTTCAGGTCATTACCGTTTTATTACATTTGTTAAAGAAATACATTTCAAAAACTGCTCATCTGCAGTAGGGAGCAGCTTGGGGTGTTTTAGGAATCATATATTTGGTGTAATAAACTAGTGTTCCTGTCAAACCTATGTTTTAAATTTTGTTGAAGAGCCAACTAAAGCTGTCCATTTTAGGACTGGTGACCAAGTACTTCAGAATGTAATTACTATAGGTTGTCTGTATTGTGATGACAACACTGGTTCCTTCTTTAAATTCAGAACATTATCATTGAGTAAAACCAGACGATACAAACAGAGTACAGAGGTTGTAGGTAGAACAGGACTGAAAATAAATAAAAAATAAATAAATGTACTGTACCTATGTGGTTGGAATGAAAATTAATTTGGGAGCCAAACTGTTACTAGTTCTGAAATACATCAATAGCATCTACCTCGTTTCAGTGATACATTTTAATCTGTAAGGCTTGTAATATGAAGTAATGTCCCACTCAGTACCTTGCTTCCTTCTACCAGGAATCTGTTTGTGAAGACCAAATATAGAAAATGTGGTACCTTCAGGTGTTTGTTCAGGCTCATCAGCATCCACAGGAGAAGCAGCCTTCTGGATACGGGTGGTGGTGACAACAGCCTTCTCTTTCAGCCCTACATTAAATAATGAGCATATTGTTGATGGGGTTTATGTATATGTAAAGTACAGGTATAAAGAGCATTGTATGTTTAATACTGTCATATGTACAATGCCATATAAAAAGTATTCACATCCTGTAATTGTTTTTCTCACTTTGTCACACTATACCCACAAACTTCTATGTTTTTGGGGGAATTTTCTGTGATAGAGGTAGAAAATAATTAAAGTAGAAGTAAGAATTAGGATTTCTATGATGGCTTAAATAGGTCTCTCTTGAAAAATGAGACCTTGTTTCTCAATGGGACTCATAAGTAAAGGTTGTGAATAAATTAATAATTAATTTTAAAAACACTTCACAAATTGAAGTCTGAAAAATGTGTTTATTTGGAAGCAGGCTACCTGAATCAAGACTTTGTAGAACCACCTTTCTACCAGTTCTGCATCTGAAAGCTTTGCCCATTCTTTCATGCAAAATAGCCAGGACTCAGACATATTGGATGGAGTCTTGCCACAGATTGGATTTAGGTCTGGACTTTGACTGGACTTATCCTACCACATCAATATGCTTTAATCTAAACAATGCCAGTATAGCTCTGGCTGTCCTGCTGGAAGGTGAACTTCCACCACAGTTCCAAGTCTGTCTCAACATAACATGTTTTCCTCTAGGATTGTCCTGTATTTAGCTCCATCCATCTGACCAGCTTCCCTGCCCCTACTGAAGAAAGGTGTCCCCACAGCATGATGCTGCCATTGCCATATTTCATGGTGGGGTTGGCGAGTTCAGACAGTTTTGTTTAGGTGGACATACAGGTCTTAAAAAGAGTATGGCAAAACTGCAAACCTACCATCTCTGTGAGGCGTTTAAAACTTGGGACATCATTTTATCACTAAACCCTGCTTTAAACTTCTCCACATTTTGTCCCAGACCTGCTTTATTCCTTGGTCTTCACTGTGTTTAGGTGTATGTTCACTAAAACCCATTAACTTACACTGCTGTTTGTTGCAACATGACAAAATGTGAAAAGGTTCATCAGTTAACAAATCTTTGACTACTGAAGATACACTTTTGTGACCTTACTGAAGAAAAGTCATATTTATGAACCCGGTCTAGTAAACCCACTGCTTAACGCATCCTTAGCAATAACTGGTGTTGTTACGGTGTAAAGGTATGGCTCCTTTTGTAATCCTGTCTATCCAGTAATGAAGGTTCTTAGTTTACATTATACATTTGAAAAGGGTGATCGTCCCCTATTTTCTTCACTGTTAAACTACGTGGTTAACAAGACATAATGAAACTGCAATTAAAAACTGTTCAGGCATTTATTGGGTACCGTTGGGAGCAACATTTATGAAGTCACCAGTGAAAACCGAAAGCTGCTGTCACACCATTTCCCATCTGGCTATGCAAGTTGGTGGTTTCTTTTACACGAGTTTAAGCATGAGAACATGAAAGAGACTGAGTAACAAACATCAAGTGCCGTAATGTCTGAAGTGTGTGTCGTTTCTGATTATCTCCAGTTCTGAATAGTGCTTGTATACCGAGAACAATGCAGTGGAATTCAGTGTTCTGCTACTTCCTGGCTGGGTCAGATTCAGTCTGAAACATCCAGCTTTCAGTGGTGAGTAAAACGTCTGCAGTGTGAGATTAAGTTAAGTTGTCATTGCTGAACCATTTCAGCTGAAGTTGCATTGTTTATGTAGTAGTGTTGCATATTTGCAGTATAAATGACAGTTAGGTCCTGCAGCACTAGTGTCGGAACATTCTGACATCTCCTAAAAAAAAAAAATCTGTGGCAGGCTGGCTTAGCTTGTGATCAAACGGTGTATGATACAGCATCCATTGTGCAGTAAGGCTATGGGGAGCATTATTTTCCTGATACAAAATATAGTTATGGATTTTATGAAGAACACCCAATGTCCCATGCCAATTTCTACACATTAAAAAAAGTGCAAAATTCGAAAGCAGTTACATGAGAAGTCTTTAATGACAAGAGAAAAATCAATTTATTACATTTTACAAGCTACATACGTTAGATTCTTTGGTATGGTCAATTCTTTAGAAAAATAAATTAAGTTTAAACGTAGGAACCCTGGAGCTTTATGGTTAGTAGATCATCAGATTCTTTCCATTTTTAATTCTCTACCATTTACCAGTTTTTCATATTTCAATAGAAATAATTTAAGTCATAAAAAGATACAACATAAATGTTTCTGTTAATGTTAAGCCTCAGAACATAAAATTCTGACATTTTTAACGGGAAAAAAAGATTTTTAATTCAGCAAAAACAGATTAATGTTTTTTGGCAGTCTTATCTATTTTTCTGATAAATCCTGGAGGGGGAGAGTTGCTGCAAGGAGAGTGGATATAAGTAAAAACAGCTATATTGTAGCCCTCTCACTGGATCTCACTCAACACCTATGGCTATTTTACACTTAAAAACCCTAGAAAATATTTCTATGTTGAGAAAGTAGATTTTTTTTTCACAAAAAGTGTATGAAAATCTTTTTTCACTCATCAGCTAAACTGATCCCATTTTCCCTCACAGGGAAAGGAAGTGAATAAGTCATATTAGAGGTTATTTCATTGTTCCTCTCGCTCTATGAGAGCTGGTATCAGTCTCATCACAAAAGCAAATTGATGACCTGGTTCAACAGTACACAAAGCTCAGCTAATTCCAATGTCCACCTTATCTATTTCAAACACTGGAGAAACAAAAAAAACAGGAATCTTTCCTGAAAAAGGTAAAGCACACCAAGACCTCTAATCCGACCTGTCAGTAGATTTTTGGTACTTAATGCCCAGATAAATACCATTCAGCATAACAGGACTTGACTTTAAATAAAAATGGCTACATATGGGATTAACTTTCTTGTAAAATGTACAGAGTTGGGGTTTATTTCTTTCTTCCTTTAATATTTTTCTCTGCATTCATTTTCTTCCATTTTTCTTTGAAGGTTAATTTGCCTTTTTCCTTTTCTTCAATCTTTACTTCCTTTCCCAGCACTGTTTCCCCTCCTTTTTTTGCTTTCTTTCCCACTCCCTCATCTTTTTTGGCCTCTTCTTCCTTTTCCTCTTTGTTCTGTTTAGCCTTTTTATTTCGCACTTTTTCCAAAGCCTTGTCAATCTCTTCTTTTTCCATCTTTTCCTCCTCCTCTTTTAGTCTATTGGCCACTCTCTCCTTCACTCTGGCAGTAATTTCTTTCCTTCCCAGGTCCAGCTCTGTTTCCTCCTTTTCTTTTGCCAGCAGCTGCCTGACTTCAGCTAGGGCAAGCTTAGCGAGCTTCTTGGCCTCCACACGTTCATGGATGAGAACCAGCTGCTGCTTCAGAGCCTCCCGAAGCTTCAAGCCAACATCTCTCGGAGAAGGTGTTTCTGGGATAGAACCATCAACAACACTGTTTGGTGTCTCACCAATCAAAGTAAGACCGAAGAACAAGACCATGCTCAGGTTCACAGCAGGCAGTCATGGGAATGTCACAGGATACATTCAGGATGTCTACCCATAGCAAACAGCTGTGAATCCCAACAAACCAGTCTTGTTAAACTGAGACTTCATTCAAGTGAAAACCAAAAACGGGGAGTTTTAGTTTGTATTCTTAAACTTTGTTTAGTCCAAGACCAAAATCATTTATGAGTGGGCCAAACAGCATCTGTTAGTGCAGGCTACACTTGTAACAGAGCACAGCGCCATGCATGTGGCTGTTGCAATTATACCTTTTTTAGCTCCTCTGCATGCCTCTTCTGCAGTTTTATCATCTAATGTTACATAAAAACCAGATAAGGGTTAAAATTCTTGAGCACCAAATATCTGTTCTTGTCAACCTTTGTTTCCTTCCCTTCTCTGCTTAGCTGAACACACAGAAAATGAGGAACAAGGATAAAAAGGAACCAAACTAGCAATGGCAAAAGTCATGTGATACTATATGCTGGTATCACACAATTAACAGGTGTGGATTACATACATTTTCTGAACTGTGGTGTGTCAAAACAATGCTAGTCATTAAACAGCCCTCTGATCTCCTCATGTCATTGATTTAACCTTTAAAAGTTGATAACTCAGCAAAGCAAGGCTGACAAACGTCAGCTGAATATTAAGATATGAATTTGTAGAGTAATACATACTTTTTAAAAACGTATCAGACAGCTTGGATCTTTAAGATATAAAACATGATTATCAGGCTTCAAATGGAGGAGATTGAGGATCAGTTTTGCATCTTTTCTATGACTATAACGTTTTCACCCAGTGATGCACCAGTCACTAGAGGAACAAAGTTAAAATGAGGAACCCTGGATTATTGCTATGTAAACTTGGTATTTCTGGCAGAAACTGTAATATGTAATAACTCAAAAGATAAGGATAAGAAGTCATCTGGTATAACCAGGCATGTGCAGATACATGCATCAATGTTTTAAACTCTGTCGGTATTCCTTTCAAAGGCTTTAAAACTCCTTAACAGCCAATGCCAGAGGAAGCTCTTGTGTGACTGGACTTTTTTTCCCCCGACTGAAGCACACATTAAGGGCAGTTCTGCCCTTACTTCAACTGCTGAACATAGCTAAATGGCTACCACATTTTTCTCACTGTTTGCAAATATTTCTGGTTGCTATAAACATGGGCTGTTATGGTGCAGAAAATGTCAACCAATTATATTCTTTATTTTAACGGATTGTGTAAAAAACATGATATTGTGAGACTATGGTATTTTTCCTCTATCATATTGTGAGAAAATGGGCCCATACCTATGTATGACTAGTTTAGCATGTTCTGCATAAGAGTGTTTTCCTGGTTAATAGGTGGGCCTAAAGTAAGGGGACTTGGCCGCCCAGGTTAAACTCGCTATAAAGTTCTGTATAAAGCTCTGGTTTTTCTGCTCTATCTCGGTTTGTGAAGTGTAATTTGTGCAATGATCTAAAGCTGCAGGCGGTTCATTTAACATCAAGAAAAGCCTGTTTTTGAATTCAGGTGTCAGCCATGCATTCATAACAACCCTGAGAGTTCACTGCAAACTCCGACTCAGAAAAACACACCCTGTTTCACATTCACCGCATACACCTGCAGCAGGTTTCAGCTAAAAGCCTGCAACAGTCATTGACAGCTTGAACCATAGAGGGGAAAAATGGCTCCCCTCTACACACAAACTAGTGTTGTGATAATCTGACCAATAGCTTTAGCCTTTGATAAAGGACAAGGCCCAGCTGTTAGCAGTACAGCTATACTGAGGGAAATTATTTAAAACAGTTTTTGGTTAGGAAACCTTTCATATCGGGTAACCATTAAAGACAATGCTTAATGCATTTATGCAAAAAACCCTTCAAGGTTACAGGTTGAAGTAAACATATTTAGATATTCTGATTCAACATTTCATTCTAAAACATACTAGGGTAAGACTCGGGTGAAGAATTGGCTGTAAAAAAATAGAACTAAGATAAGCGGTCTTTCTATGCTGATGACACTTTTTGAGCCATCTAACCTGCCATCTAAATGTCACAACCGGATCCATGAGGTAAAAGCAACAACTTCAGACCTTTTATAACTCGGCAGCAGTTTTACAGTTTGCTGAATATGAGAGAAAAGGTTTTCTGCAATAAACTGAGCATTGTTTTAGGTGTAGCCATGGCAGTAATGACCCATTTCCATACCTGACAGCGAACATAGGAAACAACATGTTAAAAGCTTAGAGATTGAACACCACTACTTCATACACTGCATCTCATCAACATTGTATGCTTTTTTGCATTATTAAACTTGTAAATTAAATCAGATTATTTGCAAATAAACAGGAATATAGCATTTAAAATGCAATTATTGTGAAACATCAGTCTGCTAAAGGAGTGTGTTTCTTCTCACTTTTAACCAACCAACCTTAACACAGGAGAAAGGGACAACTTTTAAAGTCAAGCTGGATTCCTTTAGAACATACAAGAACCTGATCACTGCTTAATATACACTATTAACTAAAGTATTCACTCACGCCTCCAAACCATTAAACTGAGGTGTTCCAATCACTGCCACAGGTATATAAACTCCAGCAGCTAGGCATACAGATGGCTTCTGCAACTACTTGTGAAAATATGGGTAGTTCTCAGGACCTCAGTGAATTCCAGCATGGCAACATCCAGTCGGGAAAGTTCCTGACTATTACATATTCCACACTCAAACTGTTAGGGTTATTGAAACAAAGTGGAAGTTAATGGGAATTACAGCAACTCAGTCACAAAGTGGTAGGCCAGACAAAATCAGAGCGGGTTCAGAGAATGCTGAGGCTTATAGTGTGCAGAGGTCGCCAATTTTCTGCTGAGTCAATAACTACAGACATCTAACCTTCATGAGGTCTTCCGAATAGCTGAAGAACAGTAAATAGAAAGCTTCAAGGAATGGCTTCCCATGGCCCAGCAGCTGCATCCCAGCCTTACATCACCAGGTGCAATGCAAAACGGCAGATGTAGTGGTGTAAAGCACACCACCACTGGACTCTAGAGTAGGGGAGGTGTGTATCATACCTTTCTGGCAATCCACTGGATGAGTCTGCGTTTGGCAGTTGCCAGGGGAACGACACTTGCCTGACTGCATTGTGTCAAGAGTAAAGTTTGGTGGAGGGAGGATTATGGTTTGGGGTTGTTTAAGTGTTTAACTGCTCAGCTTCCTTGTTAAGGTGAAAGGAACTCTTAATGCTTTAGTATAACAAAACACTTTGGAAACTTTGCTCCAAGTCTGTGAGAGCAGCTTGGGGATGACCCCTTCCCATTCAAACATGACTGTGCACCAGAGCACAAAGCAAGGTCTGTAAAGACTGTAAAGACATGGATGAGCAAGTTTGGTGGGCCTGCACAGGGTCCTGACCTTAAACTGACAGGACGCCTTTAGAAGAAGACTTACAAGCCAGGCCTTGTTGTCCAACATCAAGGTCTGACCTCATAAATGTAATTCTGGAAGAATGATAAAAAATGTGCATGAAGCACTCTTAGCAAAGATGAAGAGGTAATTGTTCAAGTTTGTAGGGTGTGAAAGAAGAATAGTGAATACTTTTATCAATATAGTGTATACTGTCATTTTACTCAATGTTTATTGTTGGGAAATACAGACAATCAAGCTATTCCATCTTAATAAGGAGATAAGTGTTCTTGACCTTAATAGTGAGCTTGATCTATGGATAAATCTCAATATAAAAAAATACAAAAAAAACTTATTATATTCGAAATGTTATGACCTTGTATTTTCCATGCTAATGTAATATTTAGCCAGTTTGACTGAGCCTCACAGCCTCAGACGCTCACACTGGACACGAATGACAGTGGCCAAAATGCTAAAGGTCACAGAGTGTTGGAAGCACAGAGAGAGAGGAAAGAGGAAAAAAGGCATATATCGGAACGGATGTTATCGCAATATTTACCAAAAAAAAAAAAAACTGTCTTGAATTTGGAGATCCGTTTCATACATCTCCTTTATTATTAGAGTAGTACTGCGGCAACATTTTAAATATATATTTTGCTTATCTAATGGAGACAGTCTTTAACAAGAGTGAGCCTCATTAGGGTTTCATAATATACTTCAGACTAAACGGTCAAAACAGTCCAACTTAAAATATTTGCAATGCCCATGTCTACAAGGAGCTCAGAGCTGCATCAGTCCACGTCACCTCCAACAGTCACAAACCCATTAAAACATTATAATTACAATCACAATGATTCTGGTTTCTTTCAAAAAGAAGTATGTTGCATTGTGTGTTTCATGGCATAAAACCGTTTCATGCACTTTGACAATTTTCCACAGTTTAGCAGGAAGGTGAGATACATCATACAATCCCAGAAGAAGATCCAGCTGTGGTATCCACATTCCAGTGGCATTCTGGTGAATTATTCACGTACAGTAACATTTGTGCCTTCTTTTAATCCAAATACAAAAGTTTTATTCTTACCAGGGACGAAAATTGGCTCAATATAATAACAAAAAGCTTGAAAGAGGGAGCAAAAGTACAAATGCATGCAAACTATACAAGTCTTTAGTGACCGTTTTCTGCAGCCATAGAAAAGTGCAAAGCCTCACCACACTTCATCTTTTTTACAGTATTACTGGCTTTTGCCAACAGGCTTGTGCAGAAAATGTATTTATAAATTCTTAAAAGGCAGGAAATTGTAACAGTCCTGAGGATCCTCTCCTTACCAAGGCAGAGGAGCTGACATTATAGGAAAAGATCTGCTGATGCAGGAATACAGTTAGTAAAGTTTGCATCAGTGTTCACTCCCTCATCCCCCAGTCCGTTGTAGCAGACAGCGGCTCATCCTGAGCCTGATTCTGATGTAGTTTTCTTCCTGCTAAAAAGCACCCATTCCTCTCTACTGTTACCTTGTGCTAGCTCAACATAAGGGGGGTTCATCCAAGTAAAGACACGGCTGGAGGCCTTAGATAACTTTACTAATTAGTATACTCTCCTGAATCTGACTGCTGAGAATGAAATGAACTTTACTGAATTGCACTGAACATAAGTGGATTTTTGAGTGGCCCTTGTGACAGCGCCCTGAGGTGACATTTGGCACAATTCTGTGCTTTATAAACAAACAGAGAAGGTTTATAGGCTGTGATAAAAGAAACTCCGGGTGGAACCCTGGGTTGGGCTTTACTACACAGCCAGACTGGAGGCATTGGTACCTGTAAAAAACTACTGTAAAAAATTAAATAAAAACAACAGCACCTGCAGGGAACAAACACTGCACTGTTTTTCTAACCAACTGTCTGCTGGATGATGAAGCCCCTCAGCTAAAAGGTGCAAAGGGCTGCCATTGTTGGCTTTTTGCTATTGGTTATGGAGGCCGACTATGACAATCTTTTGACCCTTATTTCCATTATCCTTGGCCCCTTGTTGTCTGACTTCTTCCTCATCTTCATCCTCCTCATCCACCTCGTGTCCCTTCATAACTCCTCTTGAGGTGCCATGATCCTCCTCATCCTCCAGGGACTCCAGTGGGTTTATCAGACCGTACAGGAAAGTGAAGAAACTGTTTAACCAATCAGTGCCACCTTCCTCCACTTCTTCTAACCAATCCAGAACCTGGGCTTCCCCCTCAACGTGGCCCACACTGGTCAGGCCTACGCAAACAAGAGGGTGAGGGGTTGGATGAGGTGCGGGGGAAGTTCAGGTGCCAAACGTGTGGAGGTGAGAACGAAAAGTAGTAAACAACATACATGAGGTGAAAAAAAAGAAAGGTTGATCAAATGAAGGGAAAAGATGTGCTGAAAGGGGTAGGAGGAGAAAGAAGGAGGGGGAGAAACAAGAGGAGAAGGTAAGAGAAGTTTAAAACGAAGGTTAGGCAGCGAGGGAACTATTCACACCACTAGAACCACAGTCAGACTATCTGCACATGATCCACTGAAAGTGCTGGTTGGGGTTAAAGCTATGGTATTATAAAGAAGAGCAACGCCTATGAAGAGTGTAGGTGTGGTAAATTTAAACTGTTAAAGAAAAACAACCCTTACACTGATCACAATGTGCAGACAGCCGAGAGAACAGACAATACACTGAAAGCTAGAGGAAAACTAAGGCTGCATGGGTTTACTGTGGCCTGAGTCTGCACCCAGAAGGGTACAAACTAACGAGGAGGCCGAGGAACAGAAAGAAACTAATTAATAAAAAAAATCAAAAACAAATAAAATATTAATAAATTAAAGAATAAAGTAAAAATATAAACCTACTATGTTTCATGGGCAGTGGAATCCCACCAAAAAGCCTATGTTATGTGGGAGCTGAAAAGAGCACACTTCGTGCAACAGTGAACAAACTGCCAGCAAGACCTGTTATATTTAAAAATATGCTTTATATTAATTGGATTAAGTTTTAATGTATGTCCGAGTCAAAAATACGTAAACACACACAAAAAAAGGTAAAGAGCCAATCTAACACATTCCCATTTGTTAGATGGGCTTTGTGTCCTATAGGAGACACAAAGCTATTTAAACAGGGTCCAGTAAAATGTTAAAGAATTAACAGGATAGTTTTACTCAGCTCCTATATTCTATTATATTTAGTGTAAATATTAATTTATACTAAATATTATTGCAAAAGGGTTTAATATGAAACACTAGAAACCAGTTCTGCAAAGTATAATTGATGGGGTCGGCAAAGTACTGACCTATGAGTCTGTGACCTATGCTGTTAAGTAGAGATGCACTGATTCCTGGCCAATTTTCTGTTTGAACAACCTGACCAGAGGCTGGTAGATTTGAAGCTTCAACAGGTATTTTTGGTTTCTTCTCTCCTCTTCTCCTGGTCTATGAATGCAGCACAGTCAAGTAGCTGATTGTAACAGTTTCTAGACACTTTCAAAAACACTACAGGCTGGGCCTGAGATATCTCTTGTCAGCAATTCTACCAGTTTGATTAGCGAAAGGACAAATGTTACACTGAGGAATAAGGTCAGCACGCAGCTGTTATGGTTCTGAGCCACAGTGGCAAGCCACATGCGACAGGATACGCCAGCAGGGCTTCGATAAGAATTCGAAAATCAGTCAACATCAATATTTTTAGTTGACACATAAGAATTTCATCTGTATAGTAACAAAAAGTTACAATAGTTTTCCTCCAAAGCTGTTTGTGTGTAGATCTGCAATAGTTTTCAATGTGTGTGTGTGTGTGTGTTTAAAACAATCAGTCTAGTCTAGGACTCAAATTATATACTGAAATCTTTTAAAACATGCTACAGAGAATTTATTTCCAGAAAGAAAATAAGGAATAAGGAGGGTGACCTTTTAAACGTACATAATAAAAGCCAAGACTGGTATGAATGGAAGTATCCCATATTATTATTTGATGTTATGTTTCAAGGTTCTGACAAAAACAATTTGCCATTTATAATCACCAGGCTTCATGAAAAAAACATGTTGACAATGACATGAGGGAAGAGAGGCTTTGCTATACATTACATTGTGGCCTTTTAAAAGATGCTTTCATTTAAAGCGACTGCTCTAAGGAAATTTGTTGGATCACTTTAAGCCTTACTGCAGAGGACATACCTTGTAATGCTGAGACCTTAGAGACTTTTACTGCTCCAATGCCTAAAAATCATTTTACAGGGCAGGTCTAGGATTGACTAAGAAGACCCAAACCTTTCTGATGTAAAAGGTAAAGATTTTTAGAAAAAACATTTATATTATCAGAGTAAACAGTTATCTCAGTGTTAGCCAAGCAAAAGAAACCCAAATCTCATTTAAGTGCACTGCTAATTCAAAGCGGACACCAGTTAACCATCCAAAATCCAAAAGATTATTTTTCCCTTTGTTAGCAGGTCAAATAAATGCTATGTTGGTTATAAACAAGATAAATCCACTTGCCTAGCAGCACTTTAGCATCCTCGACATCAAAGTCCCCATCTCCATCTGTGTCGTATGCTGCCAGTTTACCTGCAGAAGCCACAAATATACAGTATAGGTTTGTTCTCACAGAGGCTCTCAAGATACATTTATCTCACAACACAATCAGCAACAATCACTGAGGGGGTGTAACAGTACACACACACACAAAAAAAAAATCTCAGTGTGGTACCTCTTTGGGTTTTAAAGTCACGGTTCAGTACGATTTCTGTACACTTCAGTTGGGAAAAATAAATGTCATTGTATGATTGTTTTACTTTGGTCAGCAGTAAACAAAGAATATTTAAATTTCTGAAATTAAGTCGATTCATCAGGTTCTAAAACTTAAGTGGAGAGTTAAAAACTGACTGGAGATTTGATCTATGAATACTACAATATTCTTTTTTCAATGAATATAGTAGTATAAGCAGGCAACTCAAATGCCTGGATAGAAAGATTATACCAGCTGTACCTGAATGCAGCATGACTAGCTGTTGGGAAAATTCCAGCTGAGGGTTCTGTGACTTGCATTTTAAACCACGTAGAGTTTGGGCTGACTGTATGCTACAGGGAGCCATTTGGACATCAGCTCATTTTTCTCCAGTACCAGTGAGGTTTCCATTAAGCTTGACGTTGTTTCAGGTGAGTAATTCAGTTAAGTGCAGAGCGAGCTATATACATTATTGCTGTTGAAAGATGCATACACTGAAATAAATTCTACATCGGTCCACCTTTCTTTGTCCACTGTAGCTGCATTAGAAACCTTAATGTTCCCAAACAACAGATTTTAGTAACAGCTGGGAGTCCTCACTGTTGTGTTGGTGCCACTTATTAAAAGTTGCAGTACAGAACATTGCATTGCACACATTCAGGTGCAATCAGATCTGACACAACACTATTTGTTTGGTACTCATGCATACTTAACCGACAGGACTGTACCGGATATTTTCCCGTTACACCTCTATAATTACTGCATTTCTCTGGACATCAATGCTTACTCTGCATGCAATATCATTATACATCCCTGCTGACTGGTAAAGTAACAAAACTAACAAAGAAGTAAAGTTATTCTTTAATAATGCCCACCAAGTTCTTTGGATGCTACTCATTATGTTATCACAATCCAGTGGTTCTACCATCATTTTAACTAGGTTCCACGCAGAGAGCTTAATAGCCAGGTTCATGTATTGAAAGTCTTGGGTTTAAAGAGGAAAATCCTGTTTACAAAAATGATGAAAAGGAAATATTTAATGTGTCAAGTGAACTGAGAATTCACAATATTCCAAACCATGACACTGGAGGTAAATGTTTTTTTTATGTTACCTCTAACTATAATCTGAGCTAAGATCAGAGCAATCAGCAGGTCAGTTTGTGTTTTAAATTTGAGATTGTTTTACTGTGGATTGATGCAAAATGGAGATTTACAGCCTTGGATCTTATTCTTTGAATGCCAAAAACAACCTTAATGGTGTAAAACTAAATAAATGGTCAGAACAAAAGGCTGGTGCATACTTTAACGCTTTGCGCTCTCCATCTGGGCACCTGTGGAGCGTACCTGAATCACGTTGTGTATGCTATGCTCTGTGTATGCAATGACAAAGGAATCTTATCTTAAAATATGATTTAGTGACCTCCCAAACCAAAACATATTTCCTACGTGTTCAAATATGAGCAAACATTTTATTCGTGCTACAAGAATAGTTGATGTGAAAGGAAAATGTTTAGCAGTCTCATCATTTGCTTCCAATTCCCCCTTTTAATGCACTAGATGTTTCAGCGGGTGGGTAGGTCAGAACTGCAGGCAGTCCAGTTCAGCACATTCAAAGGCATGCTGTGCTGAAACGTGCAGAATGTACTTTGGCTTGCAAAACAGGTTTGAACAATACTGAGCATTTTAGAATAGATGCATCTGTAGAATACTGATTTATAAAAAATGTATCACAACAGAAACAGGTCTTGTGTTTTTACCTTGCAATGTTTCAGACAGGTTAATCTGTATGCCCTTAGCCTTGTCTGCATGCAAAACAAGAAATTTGGAAGAACAGCAAGATTAGCAAACAAAACAGAACAGATTCATATGGCAAACATCAATCAAAGATACATACAGACAAGAAAGTATTTTTATTAGGGTGCTGATTAATCAGAGGACACTGATCTAAAAATCATACAGACATGCATTTAAAAGATACAACAAGATTAGGTTTAAAAATCAAGTTTCTCACAAACATTTTCTTCCTTTGAAAATCCAGCACTAATTCCCCGGATATACCTTTAAAATGTGAAACCTCATAAGTCTCACAAAACTCTGCTTGCATAGAGTGATCTGGTAGTGCAGAACCAAGCAGAATCACAGTAAGCAAAATCAACTTACAGGAACTGACACAGTTCAAAGCAAACCTGGAGATCTGTGAGGATTTAAAACTTGCAACAATATGAAGTTTTACAAGTCATGCATCGTGGCATACTACTACTGTGGAAATACAGCAAAAATAGATGACGATGAAACTGATTTATTGCAGCCCATAATTGCAGCCCGAATTGTTGTCACCTCTTTTTATTTAGATGTTCCACTTTGTAATAAAAAGCCCAGATGAAACAGTAATAAATACTGGTTTATATTTGACCTGTTTTTCCTCTGGTTTACAGAGAGTTTTGTTAAGAACTCTGCTTAAGATCTTTAATCAGTCTTTAAAACTACAGAAAAATTACAGAGGTTTATTTTGGAAGTAATTATTACACAAACAGAGGGTAGTTTCAAATATTTTTATTATTTGTGAGTGTTTGCATTTTTTATTCTTCTACTTAAATACTAAATATTTCTTTTTCTGTGGGGCAGTACTGTAAGTGGCTCTTAGCTAGACTTGACCACAAGGATTACTTCATGATTCTTTAAAAAGGGATGGTAAAGACTGCTGTCTAATGCAGGTAAGTTACTAACTATTCTGACTGTCTCCACCCCGCAAGGAAGGGACCACCTCCTGGGTCTGGGGGCTGGTTGCCCCTCTGGGGTATTGGTACCTGGAGCTGGGAGTATAGAGTATGTATCGGGAGTGTGTGACATCCATTGTTGCGTGTCTTTACGTTGGGTGTGTGGGTGTGTGTTTTTATGTGTACGCATGAGGGTGGGAAGGTGTGATTATGACTGCGTGTGTCTGTTTTCGTGTCAGGTTGGGGGAACCCCAAGATCATCTCTGTTTTATCAAAGTGAAGACCCTAACAACGCAGCACTAACATGTCATAACCTCCTAACAAAACTCCAATTCTAAAATCTGAGCTATCCCTTTAAAAAAGGTAGCTGCTTGCATGCTTAGCCTGCTTTTTTATTGACTTTATTTGATTGGCCTAACCAAAGTCACTTAAACATTTGCATCATTTTTCCTAAAGAATTTGGTTAAAATTACCACTCATAGAAAAGGACCCAAACAAGCAGGGTAAAGTATATTAGCAATAGCTACCATTTAACATGGGTAAAGTGGATTAGTTTAGTTGCCATCAAAGGTCAACATTAACTTTTATTTAAACACACATAAAGACCGGAAAAAAATGAGGAGCTCCCTCATGGCAAACCACATGCTACATTCTTGCTAGTTGTTGATGTATGTTCCAACATGTACCCACCAAGAACTCCTTGATAGTCAACCAAGTCAAAGTAGACCACAGCTACAGATGTCCAGACGCCAAGCAGGGCCAGCACGATGAACCAGGTGAAGAAACTGCTGCTGCTGGAGCCAGAGTCTGCCTTCTTCCCATTCTTACTGGCTGACTGGGTTTTAGTAGCATCTGGAACCGAAACACATAACACCAGGTTTAAGATTGTATTAAGTTTTCATTTGCAAGAATGTTTAAATGACAACTAACTGAACAGCAAATATTTTAAGCAAGCGCCAGTTCACCTTGTCTCAAAAAACACATTCTTTATACAGATGTTCTCAGTGAACAGCTGAGTCAGCAGTAGTATTAGCAGTTCAAACAACAAATCCATTTATTTCTGTATCAGCAGTTTTATGCTGACAGCTCTAGACAAACTAAACTCATTAGTCATAGCAAACATTTTCACTACTAATAAAACTAGTCGTTTATTGGTCATTTACAGACTTGAGTAAAAGTGGGGATTTTAGGTTCTATTTCGTAAAGGCTTCGTCCTTTAAGGCTATCACTAGTGGGTTCATCCCTTCGCGCGCAGCGCAGCACTGAAAACTTTAGTCCACGCCCACCTGCTGTGTGGGCCCCACGCCGGTCCGTATAAATAACGGTGAGACCGGACAAACGGCTCCCATTTTTCTTCAGCGACAGCTTAAGAGCACTGATTTCTGGAAGATGAGCAATGGCTAGCGTCGGTACTATCCGCCTTTGCCCGGCTTGCCCCACCTTCACACCCATCACAAGGGTGGAGTCCCTGACGGATCAGGGGTTTTCCCCAGTTCCTGCTCTGGCACCTAGTCTGTCGGCAGTTTTTGGGGTTAGGTCGGCCCGGCGCGTCGGACGACGGCCTGTGCCCCCCTCCCCCAGTGATTGGATCACGGCCAGGCTGACAGATCGCTCCCACCAGTGTGCCGCTCAAGTCGCTGGGGCGACGAACAACACTGCCTTCCTGCCCTACGCCATCTCCAAGAAAGCTCGGGAGATGGAGCTGCCTCCGGAAGATGTGGAGGAATTCTGCAACTTCGCAGACACCATCCTTAACCTCTGCGCAGCATCGGCTGTGTGCTCCTCCCGCATCGCTGCTTGGCAGACCCTGCTACAGCGACAGCTGTGGCTTCGGTTCTCCTCCTCCATCCCTGAGGATTTTAAGAGGGAGTTACTGGAGGGACCGATCAGTCCGGATGGGATGTTCGGTCCTCATTTCCAGTCCGTGCTGCGCCAGATGCAGACCTCTCAAGAGGAACTTGAACGGGTCAGGAGACATGGGTCTCTTAATCGCTCTGCTTTCCGTTCCTCCCATACCACAAAAAAGTTCTGTTTTCCATTCCCGGATGATCGTTTATCTGGGGGTGGAGCTAAACTCAGCCACAATGAGAGCCCGGCTCTCTCAGCCAAGAACAGACCCGCTGTCAGCGCTTCTCCTCCGTGTCAAACCTCACAGCGTAGTGACAGCTTTGTCACTTATGCGATTACTGGGAATGATGTCAGCGGCTCACGTGGTTGTTCCGCTGGGTCTGCTTCTTATGAGACATCTTCAGAGATGGTTCATCTGCCTGCACATAGATCCTGTGCGTCAGAAAAGACCGATGATCTCAGTCCCTCCTTCAGTGGCACCCAAAACCCCGGGGGGCCCACAAAAAAAAATGGGGAAATCCCCCAGCATCCCCTTCAGAGGGAGTTCCCCCTTAGCAGACTGCATCACACGTCCCGTGTTTCCAAGAAGCATCCCTGTTGGGGAGGGGGTGGGCGTGTCAGTCTCAGGCGGTAGGAGCACAGTGGCCAGACCACATGTCCCTTTCAACATAACGTGCCCGGGAGCTTTCACAATGTGGAAGGTGACACAGCACTTTGCCCTTTCCCTGCTGGGGGATCAGCATTTTTTCTGATCCACCCAGACAACAGAGTGGCAGCACCCTACATAATCGCCAGGGGAGGTGTGCGCTGGGGGCCCCAGCTGCTAAACATTACCAGGTGGCTGCTGTGTTGGGCGCGACAAAACCCTGCCCCCCATCAGAGCAGTGTACACCCCGGCGTCTTGAAAACAGGGGGAGAAATATCATGTCCGGGGTGGTCCTCATCCCCGGGGACTGGAGTCTCCACCCCGAGTAAATTTTTCAGATCTGGAGCAGATTTGGGAAAGCAGCAGTGGATTTTTTTTTCGCCCGCAGGAGAACCCCCAATGCCAGCTGTGGTTCTCACTGAGCCCCACGGGAGGATCCACCGTTGGAAGTGGACCCCTTTGCTCACAGCCCGTGGCCAAAAACGCCCCCCTTTATGCTTTTCCACCAGTTCCATTGATCCCCCCGGCTCCTGGACCGAATCCGAGAGGAACAGCTCTCAGTGTTTCTACCCCCCGACCGCAAAGGCGCGCCCCCTGGTTTCCCCGGCCTGCAGCAGCTGGTGTCAGGTCTCTGTGGCAGCTGCCGTGGAGAGAGGATGCACTTCTCCAGGCCGGGAGGGGCATCAGGAGCGTCCCAGATTAGGTCAGCATCTCTGGGTCTGGCTGCTGAATGGGGGCACTTAGAAAGGCTGGGTCCCCCCGCACGATGTGGTGCACATGATTCAGGAGCCCCGAGCCGCCTCTACCCCAAAACGTCATACACATCAAGTGGGCAGAACTTTTCCGGGGTGGTGCGCAGAGGGAAAGGCATGGAGGCCCTTTTTATGTCCATGCATGCTTCCCTTCCTCCAGCAGCTGATGAAAAAGAAAAATTTAGCTTTCAGCAGCACCATTAAAACTTATGCTGCAGCTATTTCCTCTTGTCATGAGGGTTTTTTGGTGACAGAAACCGGGTCTTTAAAAAAACCCGCTGATGAAGCGTTTTTTTGGGCCCCGGGGGGGGTACGTAGACACAGACCCCCTGTCACGCGCTCTAGTCCCCTGTGGGATTTAGCGCTGGTCCCCCGCCCTGGTTAAAGCCCCATTTGAGCCTTTAGATCTGGCTCCTCTTAAAATTCTCTTTTAAAACGGCCCCCCTTTTGCTCTGACATCTGCAAAGAGAGTGAGCGATTATCTGCGCTCTCTGTCGCCCCCTCATGTCTCAGAAAACAACCGACGGCAGCTCAGCTGTGCTGCGTCCTAACCCTGCTTTTACCCTAAAAACATCACGAGCTCGTTTTTAGATCGGGAGTGTAAAACTCTGGATGGCTTTTTTTTCCTCCCCCATCTCCTCTGTCCCGTATGCGCGCTTTCAATGTTACGTGGCGGGGGAAAAGGCTGCACTGCACCCGCTCCCAGCGTCTGTTCGTGCATTACAGAGAAAAATCTGCAGGACGTCCCCTATCTGTCCAGCGCCTCTCACATTGGTGTTGAGGCCCCATTTCCCGGGTTTTTCCGTCCCCCTGGATCGGATCCTCCAGAGAATCTCAGAGCTCATTCAACGAGGGGGATTTCATCCTCCACGGCTCTGCATGGAGGAATGACAGTGGAGGACATCTGCACAGCAGCCTCATGGTCATCTCCATGCTCATTTATTCGTTTTTACCTGCGAGATGTGTCAGGGTTTTGACAGAATGATTATTATTTCGTTGCGTTTTATTATTGGGTCACCCTTTCCTGCATGCAGACGCAAGGTGCCATAATATTATCAGCCACGGTTCGTGACTTCTGCTGTTATTGTCACTGCGGCTGTATTTTATTAAGCCTCCGTGTGAACAGAGGTTACTCTCCTCTGTTGTGTTTCCTGTGGTACATGGGGGTTTGTTATGCTGCATCATTACGTATGATCCAGCTGCTGATCTGTCTCCACGTTCCCTCCTGGAGATTTTTGACCTGCTCTGCTCATTGTTACACTGTTACAGTTCGTAACCTTCGTTTTCCTATTTACAGCAGCAGGTCTGTTATCTCAGCCTTTTCACTGACCAGAGATATTCTTCTCTGTTCTTTGTGAAGCGCAGGACGCTTGGAGTGCGTAATTACGCATTCAGAAGGCTGAGTTTGGTTTCATTTTAATGCGAGCAGATGTTCAGTTGTGGTCTGGATGGACCCAGTGAGGCATAGACTACATCCTGGTTCGCCTTTAACCCACTAGCGATAGCCTTAAAGGGCGAAGCCTATACGAAATAAAACGTTGGTTACGTACTGTAACCCCAGATTCTATGAGTATAGGCGCAGCCCTTTAAGCTCTGGGCCTCACTGGTTCCTGAATGGCTGAAGAAAAAACTATTTGGGAGCCGTTTGTCCGGTCTCACCGTTATTTATACGGACCGGGGTGGGGCCCACACAGCAGGTGGGCGTGGACTAAAGTTTTCAGTGCTGTGCTGCGCGCGAAGGGATAAACCCACTAGTGATAGTCTTAAAGGACTGTGCCTATACTCATAGAATCTGGGGTTACAGTACATAACCAACGTTTTGATCTATTAAATAAACAAAATAAAAGACTTTAGGGTTTGACTTGCTAATCCCCAGTAAGAAACATTTAAGCATGGGTCAGTTAAATTTTCCATAGCTGGACTATCAACTGGTGCATCCCAAATAAAATGTTTCATGTAGAAAGTTAAAATATTGTAAATCTGTGCAGGTAAATGAAACTGATCAGTCTCCAGAAAGTCCACAGGAGTGCCTCTGCAGGAAGGAGCAAAAAAAACCTAAGGATGAACCAAAACCAGAAAGTTATTCCGGGTGTGCCAAAGACATCCCATAATGCATGATGGGAGATATGGCAGAGAGAATGAACAGGTGTTAAAGGGGTAATATGTTTTGCTAGATCAAATTTCAGAGACATGCCCAAATAAGTGTTCCGGTTCCAAACTGAAAGCCAACCAACCTGGCAGAAACGCATGGAATGTTTAAAAAGCCTTTAACCTCTCAGGGAGTGCTCTGCATCAGGAATGATTTAAACAGAACAAGGTTTACTGTGATACAGAGCTATGTGCTCCAATTGTTGAACTGAAGACAAATAAGTTAGTGTAAAAAAAAACAAATGAATGTACAGGTAGACTTATAACAGCGGCAAAACTACACCATCCAGATGGAATAGTCAGTTATGTTCCATCAACAGATATTTACAGGTTGATTTTAGTTTAATTTCACAAATGTGACCAAAATTTAGATACATTCCAGTACCAGTATCTGTTAAACACTTATGACAAATGCTTATAATACATGGTAATAATAACCGACAAAGCAATTAAGAAAGAAAGACCTGAAAACACAGACTGTCAAGTTTTTAATCCTGGATAAATTACTGGAGCTTCAGAAGACAACTGTCT
The DNA here is from genome assembly GCA_036173005.1 of Crenichthys baileyi. Classification (NCBI taxonomy): domain Eukaryota; kingdom Metazoa; phylum Chordata; class Actinopteri; order Cyprinodontiformes; family Goodeidae; genus Crenichthys; species Crenichthys baileyi. The sequence goes on along the minus strand of JAHHUM010000136.1, from coordinate 147,586 downwards.
TTCACTTTGAACCCAACAATCAGTCCAATTCAATGACCTTGGAGCTGCCCTGTGCTTCCATAAACCCCACTCAGCGGATCATGGGCAGACCCGTCCCTCACCTTGCATTTCGCCTGCAGGAATCGCTGTGGCAACAGGCGGTGTGACGGAATCCACCAGGTTTGCCGGATCACCCATCCCTTCTGTATGAGAGCTTGACAACTTAACTTAAGTGAAAAGAGCGGCTTTTAGTCCCCGCCTGTGCTTCTTCCTTTGTGTTTCTATCTGGCCCTTCCCTCCCGACTTGTTTTCTTTGAGGTCAGTCAGTAAGTTACTCTTGTTGTGCACCTGGTATGGATGAAGAGGTCATTCACAGCTATTTATAGTGCTGTTAAACCAGCTGGCCCTGACATACAGACAGAGAAAGGAACACAGTCTCTGTCCTCCACAGCCTGGAACAAAGTGGAAGGAGAGTCAACGGAAATTTGCTCCCAAGTGGAGACAAAAAAATAATTAAAAGCCAAAAATCTTCTAAATCTTATGTTACAACAATATCTCTGAAAAATTGTGTGGAATAAACTACTACTGTCTGCGGATTAACCTAATTCAGCAACAATCAAACCCTGACCGAGTGAGTCATTGGACCCTCTGCACACTCCAGGGCTAAATCCCAGTGTTCCCAACAATAGGTTTGGTTTGGCTATAAATAACTATTAAGTGCCAAAGGTAATTATCATTATCAAAGTTACTAATCTGATCAAAATTTCCAAGTTGGGGCGCCACCTGAAGGTAGCCACTATTAGTTCTGTGTTTACTACACAGCTCGCTCTGTTCGTGCAATGATCGGCCATAGCACGCCGTCAGCGTTCATACACACATCAATATTTCTATTAGTGGTACTTGACGTACATGTGGGAATTAGAGGGGTTGCTGAATAGCGCTGCAGCGCTACTGTCTTTGGGTGTTAGCTGAGCCGCTAAACTTGGATGTGACATCATCACTCCTACAGTCCATCTGCCAAATTGTGAGTACAATGCCACGTTTCACCGCCATCTTGGTAGTCCAGTAGTCTATTCAATTAGTCACTGTGAAGACTAGTTAACATAACATTTTATTATGCAAAATGTTATTAATATATAAACTTATTTTCCCCTTCTGCTTTGCATTGTGAACTGGTTAAACACTAGATGTTCTCAGTTAGCTTTCAGCGCTATTTTGGACTTTTTCGCAATTCCTCTAAAACCATGAACATACATACTCGCACTGAATTGCGATATCACTGCATAATTTTATTGGTTATTAGTTTAAGTTTCATTCTTATTTGTTCCTTTTCACCATTTTTTCCTCGAGTTAATTTTTCTTATTTTCATTCTAACTTAGTACAGTTGAATGTTACTAGCCTAGTCAGAGTTTTTTTGAATGAAAAATTTTAACTAAACGTTAATAAATTCTTGTATTTTGGACAGAAGCTTGTGATTATTCCTCTGCACCTCCATCACCTTACAGCACGGCAGCTGCACTGCTGCTGAAAATTATATATATAAAAACTTTATTCTGGTATGGCAGCTTTTATTTTGCGTGCCACGATCAATTACATGGAGCGGAAACCCTGCTTACAGGTGCAACATTTAGGACTACCTCATGCTTTACATGTATATTTAGTACTTTGCAAAGTTAATTTCAGCTTCACTATTTAATTGTGTACATATTTTTTTTTGCTCTTCATTGCATATATTTTTACTGATTGCTATTTATTTTACGATTTGTATGTTATACTTAGTTTTCTTTTAACTTAAGTATTAGGTTTCTTTACCGGGATCCGAGTCTAAATTTCATACCTTAACATAAATGTAAATGTGAGCTGGTATGACAATAAAAATCCGGTTCTTTGGTATTGAGATCAAAGCAGCAAAAGAGTTTCTTCTTCAGTCCTGAGCCAGCTTTTTTGTAAGTTTTGATGTAAATTCACAGCTACGGAGAAAGTTTGAATAAAATGTGCTTTGAATAAAATCAATTTACATGAATTAAACATTCTAGCACTCGTTATAAATGTGGCTAGAGAAAAAAGAAAACGTGTAGTTCCTTTTTAAATTGACCAACCACAAAGTAAGCAAGGTCCTAAATAACACTCCTACTGTGACATCTGTAGTTGTGCTGGAACACATTTGGCAGAGCCAGAAAATCTGGTTCATGCAAGAAGATTCTGACAAATGTTTCCCTGTGCACCAATGAGCTTAAACAGGACGAGCACTTTAATGTCTGGATCAAATCAAACCAAACTGAAAATACTACATACAGATTAAACCACAATTAATGTCAATGAATACAGACAAGAGTATAACAGGTTAAACACCCTAAAAGAACAAACTTATTTAAAGACCACTAATTTGATGCTCGAAATACCCTGGCAAAACTAATGTATTAAGATTTAAAAAGTTATTTTGGTTAACAAAAGCACAGACTAATGTATGGGTGTGTCTAATTCAATGAAAATGTTCTGTAAAAGCAAACTTCTTTCAGTTATTTAATTAAAAATATAAACTCACTTCTGGTAGTAATGTTTGCTTACAGCTAATAAAAAAAGAAACTTCTAGCCAAAATTCTAGCCATCCGTCATCTTAACCCCCTTGTTCTTGCAGGGTCAAAGGGGAACTGGTACCCATCCCCAGCGGCCATGGGGTGCACTGGTACCCATCCCCAGCGGCCATGGGGTGAACTGGTACCCATCCCCAGCGGCCATGGGGTGAACTGGTACCCATCCCCAGCGGCCATGGGGTGAACTGGTACCCATCCCCAGCGGCCATTGGGTGAACTGGTACCCATCCCCAGCGGCCATTGGGTGAACTGGTACCCATCCCCAGCGGCCATTGGGTGAACTGGTACCCATCCCCAGCGGTCACGGGGTGAGAGGCGAGGAACACTCTAGGCAGGTCGCCAGTCCATCACTGGGCAACACAGAGACACAAAGGACAAACAACCATGCACACACACACACTCTCACCTAAGGGAAACTTTAGAGTAAACAATTAATCTTACAGTCATGGAAGGTTATGATCATCTTAGCTGGGCCTCCACCCATGGCATTCTGTAACTAACAAAATGAATATTTACAATTTCAAGATATGACTGATTTTGCATTCAAACTCCTTCTCACTTACCTCTCTCCTTCTTGCCCTTCCTATCTGCTCCCTTCTTTGTTTTTTGTATTCCTGTTTAGAACAGGTTCTAGATACCATTGCCAGAGTCACTTTTTGTGACTCTTCCAGTCTGTTACAACCTGGTGATGACAATCAGTGAAACTCTAAGCTCAGTGGCCACTTCTGTCTGAGAACATCCTGGTTGATGTCTCACAATGGTCAGGTTCTGTTGATCAATTGTTAGGTGTTTTGGTCTCATGTGAACAGTATGACTGTTTAAATATCAATTCTGATTGGACCAGGACATTTATTGGTTGATTCATGGATCAAACACCTGTTGTGAATTTAGCCTTCAAGCTCCTTTTTGGAGAATACGAAGTTGTGCAAAAAAAGTACTGACCCAGCTGCCCCAACACAACCCTGTCAGCAGCCGTTACTGTACCTACTTAGACAGCTAGTGTAACATTAAATGATTGACATCACTCAACTCGATACTGCAAGACAGTATTTACAGTGTTAGCTGTAAAAAATGTTTGTAGTCCAAAGGATTCAGTTTGCTCATCTTTATGGGGAAATAGTGTGACCAGCATAATACTGAACATTTTTACAGTGCTGTCTAATAAATATTCCAAGTAAAATATGTATACAGAACACTTTGTGCAAAGAGCCTGCTATCCTGCGCCTTCACACATGCAGACGCACCAAACAGAAACAGCTGTGCCAAAACAGAAAACATTGCATAACATACCATTCTGTTCTTCTATGTCTTCCATATTATTATTATTATTATTATTATTATTATTACTCCAGCAGTTAATTCACACAAACAGCTGCACTCGTGCCCTCACAGTCCTCTCCAAACAAATGGAGACCTGGCTTTTGAGGCTCTTCTCTCTGTGACGCCCTGTACACATTGTTCAAGTCAAGCTACTCCTCTTTAAGCCTTTTAAGTGCTGCTGGTTTTTGGGGTCCCAAACCCAATTCTTTCCCCTGCACTTTTTACAAAGGCAGCATGCTCTTGGTCCCCCACACATGCTTTTTTGGGAAACCACGGACTACATTTTCCCGGGTTTTCCTTGTTTTGTACCATTTGACACAAACTGGTGGCCTTTTTTTTTTTTTTTTTTAACCCATTCGTTTTTAAAAAGTGGGGATCATCAGACTATCCACCTCGTGGGACTCCACACTGTCCATTACATGTATTTCTAAGCAGAAACCCTGGCCGATTGTTTTAAAACACTGGAATCAGAAGTTGGAAAGTACATTCCAGTGATGGGAGGCTGGGACCTTGGCACACCAAAAGCAGTAAGAAACAAATCCCATATCTGGGTTTGCTGGAAGAAGCCCGAAAGTTCCCTAGTATTAGTTGAAAATAACCGAAAACAACTTAAAAAATACGGTGGAGGTATACACAATTCTACAGTCTGTTATGCCTTGTTTAAAATAATTCTTCACGAAGACCTAACTTCATGAAGTTTTTTGAAGAACTAATTCTTCAAACTAACAGCATCACGTTATCACTAGAAACTCTTCAGTCACCAGCAGAAGCTTATAAAGGGGCCTACTGTGATTTTTACTATTTGTTGTCCAAGTTTCTAAGGATACAAACATGAAGTCTAGAGCTGCTAAAACACCACAATTCAATAATGTTCTGAATACATCCCAACAGAATCAGCTTCCTAATAGTAGAAACAAGGCTGCAGAACTGGATTTAGACTTGCTAAGTACAGTTTTATTTAACTGCAGACACAATGCAGCTCCAAGTGAAAAACAAATGAACACAGCACCACACTTCCATGCAAGGTCAAATTGAGGTATTTGCATTTAGGGTTTTCAGTGACACTATGCAAATTCAATAAATAAATAAAAAACTGAAAACACAGCATCACACAGCAGTCCCAGAGGAACAGACAAGGCTGTTACCCTTCCATGTTTGCACAGTTCAGCAGCTCCCAGGATTGTGGACAGGGGAGGAGGAGTCCTGAGGGACAGCAATATAGACATGTAAGGACAAACAAGCTGAGAGCAGTGATCCTGGATCAACAATATACAGCTCCAGATTTCAATTCACTCATTAATGGCATTAATTTGGGGCCTTTAATGATGCAGTTGATCTGTCCTCTTTTCAGAGAAGAATAATTATACAACTTCAATAGATTATAAAACAAGACTTGGGTATGTCAATTTGAATTGGCTGGGGATTATCTGTGTTCCACACAGGGTCAATCAGCAAACTTCTGGCATTATTCCGCCTTGATGTTTGACCACTCTTTATCAGAAATGGTAAAGTTCATTTAAACTGGTCGATTTCCTGACACTGACTTTGCTTTTAACTAGTTAGCCCATACATATTCATAAGGTTAAGGTTGGGAGCAACACAAAAAGCTTTACTGTCCCCTTTCCAATGCCCATTCCTGTTGGACCTCCCAACTTGGTCCTAAACATACCAACCAATCTGACTCAAACTGTTCCCAGATAAAAGGAAACTGATTAGAAGGTTCAACTACAACCGAGGAATCCCCAACCCTCCAACCAATTACAAACTGGAAGATGGTGGAGAACCAAGGTCACTTTCCACAGTGAAGTGATTTTAACATCAACATTGGACATAGAGTTCTGAACAAGAACACCTTCAAGCTCAACTGAAATTTGCGACTGCCCACAGGAACTAGCCCAATGCTTGTAAGATCAGAAACTGTGAGAGCTTTGGCCGCAATGACAAAACATGTTTAAAAAAAAGTGTACCCACTGTCAAGCACGGCAGTGGGTACAAGCACTGTCAAGCATTACCCTGTTTGGATAAGAAAAAAAATACACAGTAAACTAAGTCTTGTGCACCCAGCCTTGGTTTATTAATGTAGAAGTTGTGATATTACTCTACCCTGAAGAGAAAAAAGTTCAATAAATCATTAAGGTGGCTGTATGTTAATTTCTGAATATAAACTGTTTAATCACCAAATATACTAGTCACAAGACAGCCCTAAAGCATTCTGAGAGTCCAGTGATCAGACATTCAAACACCTGGCAAACAGCCCACTGTTTGCTCTCCACTATCAAACCGTGTAAACTGAGGTATTTGACGAGCCACTGCCAGCGTTTCATCATATAACACAACTGAAGTAATGCTGACAAAGTCCACATTACAGTCCGTCAGATCAATTAACTCAAACACTCCTTTTACTGTTCAATCACTCAGCAAGAAGCTTGAGAACATCACTGATTTGGAGTTTGTAGTTGGATCTTCAAGCCTAACCAATAAATATGGCCTCCTGAGGAAAGGGTGAAGTTGCACTCAATAAGAAAATGTGGGAAAACTGTTTGTCAGCTCAACAACTCAGGAGTTATTGGGAATTCTGACATGGTCTTCATCATTTCTTACTCTCATGCAACAGCATTAAAGACTTACTGCAGCATTATTTCCCTTTGCAGCTGTGCCTGACGCTTGAGGAGACGTAAGCAGCGGGACGTAATTCTACAAGACTGATTCAGTGCTGATTGGTTACTGGACCACGGGCCGCCTTCAGTGAGACACCCCCCGCGCCCCCAGGATGGTATACTGTCGCACAGTTAATAGACACTGAGAAAACTCGGCGTGTGTCCCAGAGTTTCCGCGGAGAGACGCAATAGGCCTCCATGCTGCAGAGCCTGCTGACGGGGCCGAGAGCAGGAGGAGACCAGCGTCATCTGTGCGTGAGAGGCGGTGTTCCACAGTAATCCCTGTCGCTGGAGCTGCCAACCAACCAACCCTCATAACTACCGAACAAACGGTTTCCAAGGCAGAGCGGCGATAATTGAAAACGCTGCTATTAAAACGTTTGACATATTATCCCAAGCAATTAAAGCATGTTTGAGCAAATCGTTTAACACCATAGAGCCAAAGCTAACGAGCACTCATTCTGACGCAGCTGTGTTGACGTGTTAGCAGTGAGGTTGCGCTGAAACTGTTTACATGCGTGCAGAAGTCTGCCCAGTAACCATTAAACACTCAGAAAACAGCACGGTGGAGTAGGTAGGAGTATTCACTAGAGGGAAACTTGAAAAATAGCAAACAAACTTCCCCAGGCCTAGCTTTGATACCTGAGGTTGAACGCACCTCAGCCACTGCAACCTAGAATAACACAATAAACAAGATTAACAACAACGCACCTTTGGATTTTGTGCTTCCTTTTGCGTTTTTCTTTGAAGCCATGCTGAGTGCATGAAAGAACTGAACCTGGATCAGTTTACCGCTGCAGTTCAAGCAGAGAAAATAAATCAAAAATTGTTTAAGATCTGAGTTCTATGAATCAGGAGGACAAACCCCATCCGCTGTATGTCTGGCAGCTCCCACAGCCAATAAAAAGTGGCGCCTACAGAAATAGGCGGGTCTCACAGATCGGGAAACCAATAGGTTTCCAGAGGCGTTGGGCTTATTCAACCGTGTGGATAGTCTTTATCTTTGTCCCGCCCCCCGTGTTCCCCTGGAACGTGGCAAGATGGTAGACCTAGTGGCGTGGCCTCTGCTCCCTGCATTTGTGGTAGTGATGTCAAAATGAGGCTTTTTGAAGCATAGAAACATTTTGAACCAGTATGTCATAAAGTGGTTCACTACCCGAAGGTTCATTCAATTTCCTTGGGTGACATCTACTGGCAGTAGTGATTGTTGCACCAAATGAAGCCCTACAAATGTGATGCACCTCTTGTGTAAATAATAGCACTTATGTATGTACAGGGGTTGGACAATGAAACTGAAACATCTGTCATTTTAGTGTGGGAGGTTTCATGGCTAAATTGGACCAGCCTGGTAGCCAGTCTTCATTGATTGCACATTGCACCAGTAAGAGCAGAGTGTGAAGGTTCAATTAGCAGGGTAAGAGCACAGTTTTGCTCAAAATATTGAAATGCACACAACATTATGGGTGACATACCAGAGTTCAAAAGAGGACAAATTGTTGGTGCACGTCTTGTTGGCGCATCTGTGACCAAGACACCAAGTCTTTGTGATGCATCAAGAGCCACAGTATCCAGGGTAATGTCAGCATACCACCAAGAAGGACGAACGACATCCAACAGGATTAACTGTGGACGCAAGAGGAAGCTGTCTGAAAGGGATGTTCGGGTGCTAACCCGGATTGTATCTAAAAAACATAAAACCACGGCTGCCCAAATCACGGCAGAATTAAATGTGCACCTCAACTCTCCTGTTTCCACCAGAACTGTCCGTCGGGAGCTCCACAGGGTCAATATACACGGCCGGGCTGCTATAGCCAAACTTTGGTCACTCATGCCAATGCCAACGTCGGTTTCAATGGTGCAAGGAGCGCAAATCTTGGGGCTGTGGACAATGTGAAACATGTATTGTTCTCTGATGAGTCCACCTTTACTGTTTTCCCCACATCCGGGAGAGTTACGGTGTGGAGAAGCCCCAAAGAAGCGTACCACCCAGACTGTTTCATGCCCAGAGTGAAGCATGGGGGTGGATCAGTGATGGTTTGGGCTGCCATATCATGGCATTCCCTTGGCCCAATACTTGTGCTAGATGGGCGCGTCACTGACAAGGACACCTGAACCATTCTTGAGGACCATGTGCATCCAATGGTTCAAACATTGTGTCCTGAAGGCGGTGCCGTGTATCAGGATGACAATGCACCAATATGCACAGCAAGACTGGTGAAAGATTGGTTTGATGAACATGAAAGTGAAGTTGAACATCTCCCATGGCCTGCACAGTCACCAGATCTAAATATTATTGAGCCGCTTTGGGGTGTTTTGGAGGAGCGAGTCAGGAAACGTTTTCCTCCACCAGTATCACGTAGTGACCTGGCGACTATCCTGCAAGAAGAATGGCGTTAAAATCCCTCTGACCACTGTGCAGGACTTGTATATGTCATTCCCAAGACAAATTGGCCACAAAAGGAGGCCCTACACCATACTAATAAATTATTGTGGTCTAAAACCAGGTGTTTCAGTTTCATTGTCCAACCCCTGTATATATGCGTGTTGTACATATGTGTTTTTAGTAACCAATTAAAGATTCTGAGTTATTAACTCATGAAAAATTAATAATTTAAAAACAATGTGAACTGTAGGGGATTACAGATGAAAAATAGCCGTTAGGCTAATTCAGGCTTCTTGAACTTGAATTGTCATTTGTTTTATGAAATTCCACTGTCCCATTTTAAATAAATGACAAAAAAAAAATAAATGAAGTGAACATTTTTGATTTGTCATTCATATCCATCCAGGACTTATACAGGTCTAGGTTCAGGCAAAGAGCTGCAAAAATCTCTGCAGACCCCGCACACCCTGCACATAAACTGTTTAGAGTTTTACCCTCAGGCCGTCGCTACAGAGCACTGTTTACTAAAACCAGCCGCCAGAGAGACAGTTTCTTCCGCCAGGCTCTTTCTCTGGTGAACATTTAATAGATTACCAAAGTCGCAATTCCACCTTGTAAATGTGTATATTGTATATATGTATTTAAGGACATAAAGATATATGCAGAATATATCTCATAACAAACCCAGAGAGCAAAGTGTAACGGAGTCAGATTCCTTGTTTGTTGTATGTACGAACCCAGCAATAAAGCTGATTCTGATATTTTCTTTGGGACTGTGCTTGGTGTACTGAGTGTTTTTGGACATTGTGCTTGGTGTAATAAAGAGGGTGCTTGTGTTACTTCTGGTGTTTTTATTCAAGAAAAGTAATTTCTGCACAGTAGAAGGGCTCAAACGGTTTCTTTTTTTGAGACAATTTCTCCAGCTTTGGAAAATACTCTTTCACAGGGAACAGAGGAGGCTGGAGTGACAAGGAACTGTTTGGCTGGGTGGTTTAGGTTTGGATACAGAGAAAGGCTGGGAGTCCTTCAGTATGAAGTCCACAAGAGCTTCATCAAGCTCTTGCTTCCTGGATCCTAAAAAACATAAAGAAAGAAAATAATAAAGACAAGTAACTTCAGTTTAACTTACAAACATTTAACTGTCATTCTTTCTAATTCTGCATGTACAGTATATCTATGCTATGCTGACCTTGATTGGTGGCACGAGGCTGAGTGTTCTCGTGTTTGGCTCTATAATGCCTCAGCATTGATGACGTATTATTTTTATTATTATTATTATTATTATTATTATACGTCAGCAGCTGCGGGCAAAGCAAACACTGCACCTGAAAACCAAGATAACAACCCGTTACTGACCTCTTGCATAACATGATACCATGACTGAAACACTACTGCATAGTATAGGCTATAGCCTTTCTAATAAACACTTTGAGTGTACATTACCTTATTAGGTGGCACCAAATCGGAATATTCCCACACTTGGGAAAGCTTCCTAGATAGTTGCTCCATTCCAGAATAATCCACCAAAACTCAGAATATCCAAAAACGAGAGCTGTTCGTAACGTTTAATACGTGTAGAACGGGGATGTGAACCGGGGCTTGAGCCATCTTACATACACTGAATCGCGCCAGATGTTTGAAACTCCGCCAGTCAACTCGAAGCAGTCAGCTGACTCGGTCTGAATGAAGCAGTGTAGTGGTTCACACGTCATCGGTGACGTCACATGAAGCAAGCTCCTGCCCACTGCTTCACCATATCTACCCTGTCGAGTTAGAAGCGTGCTTTGAAGCCTCGGTATTAGAGGTAACATCACTAATTTGTGGCCTCACCGTTTACTATTTAAACCTCCTTAAACCAGTGGTTAAAGGATGCTTTGGTACTGCAGCCAAATTGATGATGGCCTCTAAACATTAGTTTTTTTATCTGACAAATATTAGTCATGATATTATTTTATTTAGTACATGCTATTTTAGGGATAATAGAATCAGAACGAAAATGTGGCATATAATTACAATTACAATCATAAAAAGGTAAACGTGTAAACCTGTAAACATTTACCAGTCGTCTAAATGAGAGTGAGTTTATTCCAGATGAATTTTCTAATATGTTTTAATGAACGACTGGTTCATCTATAGTCACCTAAAACAGATCAGGGGCCTCAAACAAACTTCTGATTCAGCTATAATGCAGACATTACTTTGGGACAAATCAGTCCACAATAAATAAAGACATCCAGTTCCTATACAGAAATAGAAACTAATGCAGTCTAATCATAAAGACAAATTAGAATTTTATGACATGCATTGCAGTTTAATCCTAGTGATAATAAAGTGCAGTCAAATTCAATTCATAATAAAGTTATGGAAGCCCAGCTGATTGCATTGAGGCACTGACTTTGCAGCAATCTCTCCTTCTGAACAACAACTTTGGGACAGTGAAAGAAACTCCCTTTTACCAGGAAGAAACCCCCAGGAGTGTCCATCTCAGTGGCAGTTGTTGACCAGATTTACCAGGGGGGTCAGGGTGGGGCCAATGTTTTTTCATGAGGGCACAGAACAAAAGAATGAAACAAAATAACTGGGTAACATTTAATCATTTCATATATTACTCCTTTCTTAATATGGCTGAAGCTAAAAGTGCAACATCTTAATTTTTAATTCATTGTTAAAGTAAAACTGTAAAGGTAAAAAATAAAATTGGTCCAAGGGACCAATCAGTTTCGGTTTCTATCCCTGCACATATCTTGATATTAAATTGATTTAGTATTTTGTCTTCAGTACAGGCCAAGACCAGGTCTTCAGGGGCACTGGCCCCTGTTGACCCCTGTCTAGAACCTGCATGGCCCATCTCCCACAACTGCTTGGGGGTTAAGAGGACAGAGCAAAAGCAGAAAAAAAAGCATAGATGGTTCTGGTAAATTTTATTAAAAGCTACCCTTGCCATTTACTCTCTACTTTTTTAACAAAAAAAGTACTCTGGGATCATCGCTTCTGTATTTTTTGTGTCTTTGCTCTGTTCTCTCAAATCCCCAGTCGGTTGTGGCAGATGTCTGCTCACACTGAGCCTGGTTCTGCTGGAGGTTTATTCCTAATAAAGGGGAGTTTTCCTTTCCACTGTCGCCATATGCATGCTCAGTTTGAAGTATTGCTTCAATGTCAACGACACAATGCAAGCAACAGTCTAGTCTCCACTGATACATGCTCATCCAGGAGGAGTAAATGCTGCAATCTGCTGGATTTCAATATATAAAAAACTTGTAACCAATTAGAATAATAAACTGAATTTGACAGCATTGTTTGATAACTAGGTTCAATTGGAATGAATGTAATTAGATTGGAATCTCTCTGTATTATTGGATTGAACTAACCTTTTTGGTTTATTTTTTGTAAAGTGTCTTGAGACGACAATTGTTGTGAATTTTCACTATATGAATCATTTCCTATTCCATGATGGCAAAGAGGTCTGATCAGGTCGTTTATTGTTCACTCTGTAAAGAATCTAGGAGTTGTAAAATTGATGCTGAAAGAAGAATTATTTTGTTGTCTGTACATCAATCCCAGAACATTTTCTTTCCCATCTTCTCTAATCTTTGTCCACTAACCGCGTTTGCAGATGCTTCTGTATTTTGCTCATTTTTTGGAAGCATATTTATTCAGATAATAAATTTGTATCCCTAGTAAGAAAAGTTGATCATTGTTACTAATGCTTAAACCCCTTACCTTCTTTGATGGGCTGAAATACTAAACAAAAAGTCTACTTGATTCTATTGTTTTGAGCATTCAGATGGATCTACTCCTTTCTGCACAAAACTGATCATTTGCTTATCCTGCAGGCATGTCCACTGGATGGTCCCATTACAGTCAGCCTTAGGGTGTGTGTTTTTGTTCTGTAACAAGAATGTGACTGTGTGTGTGTGTGTGTGTGTGTTCCTGTCTTGGCATCACAGTGAGAACCATTTTCCCGATTTCACCATCAAATTGAGGACCATTTGTACCAAAGTGAGGACATTTTGCTGGTCCTCACGACCTATTTTGCTAACGGTTAGGTTTAGGACTAAGGTGTGAATTGAGTTTAGGTTAAGGTTAGGGTTAGGCATGCACTGGTAATGGTTAGGTTTAGGGTTATTGTCAGGGTTAGGGCATAGAAAGGGTTGAAAATGACTGAAAATCAATGGAAGTCAATGGGAGTCAACACATGGTCCTCACTACATATAGCAAAACGAGTGTGTGTGTGTGTGTGTGTGTGTGTGTTCCTGTCTTGGCATCACAGTGAGAACCATTTTCCCGATTTCACCATCAAATTGAGGACCATTTGTACCAAAGTGAGGACATTTTGCTGGTCCTCACGACCTATTTTGCTAACGGTTAGGTTTAGGACTAAGGTGTGAATTGAGTTTAGGTTAAGGTTAGGGTTAGGCATGCACTGGTAATGGTTAGGTTTAGGGTTATTGTCAGGGTTAGGGCATAGAAAGGGTTGAAAATGACTGAAAATCAATGGAAGTCAATGGGAGTCAACACATGGTCCTCACTACATATAGCAAAACGAGTGTGTGTGTGTGTGTGTGTGTGTGTGTGTGTCCTTACCTACTATTTGTACAATGACACGTTTGGTATAACCTAATCGTGAAAAAGAGAGGGGATCTAATCAGAATGACAGAATCTAATTTGCATGATGGGTGCACAGAGGTTTGTGTAAGTCAGACCCTAAAATATTATTGTTTTGTAAGACAAAGTTCTAATTTCTATTATCTAGAGTTCAGTCTAATGATCACATAAGTAGATTTGCCTCAAAAACTCAAGACAGTAGGTCACTATGCCATAACCTAAAAACCCAACAGCAGATGATTAAACAAGTGAAATGGCTTACAAAGTGTGGTTCTTACCTAAAGGTCTTTTCTCTCCATTTTATAGTAAATCTGATAATAGTCTCGAATTGGGTATATCCAGATTTGTTTTTTATGACACAAACTTAATCATAACCTTTCTAGAACTTTGTTCTTTTGCATGTTTCCTATGTGGAGCTTTCCTTGTTATAGTTGAGTGTTGCAAACTCTGGTGTTGTGATTATTAATCTGACAATATTATTTTAAATTAATATTTTAATATTTTATCAAATAATATTTCGGTTTGTTAAGGGTTGTCCTGAGAATACCAGCCCAGTAAGGCGATGGTATTAGGACAAAGTTGAAAGGTGTGAGCCAAGCTCTGACATTATTGAACAGCAAAACTCTGCACACATATGGAATGAATTCACACAATTTCTTAAAATACAAGAATTTATTAACAAGAATAAGTCAACTCAAAGTCAAACATATTTCAATCAACAAACTCTTTACTATGCTAAAACAATCCAACTAAACTACCAAGCAGAATTAAAGAATGACGAAGACTAATGGGCTATGAACAATATAAACAAGTTGATTAAAGATGGTTGAAACCATGACCAAAAGAGTGATGCAACACTACCATACAATGTTATTTATGTTTGAGAACCAAGGATTATCTTGAAGAATCTGGAAATGAAGTTAAGTTAGTCTTGGAACCAACTTAGACAATATTTAGCAAACATTTAGACAACCATTCACAATGCAAGATCAGATAAAATATTATTTTATTAAAATAATGTTTTAAAGAATGATCTGCTGAATAAAACCAACCTTCTGGATGAATAATTTCTCAACGGTGTCTAATTAGTTGCCTTTAATTATTAAAATAATATTTAAAGAAATATTATTAAGGGGATATTTGGAAAATAGCCAAATCTTTCTGGAGAAATGGGGCTTACCCTATTAAGATAGTGTCTCGCCCACGGCCAAAATTGAATAGATTAAAAAATTATCTAAAAAGAGGAAATCAAGAAAATCTAATAAAAATAAACACAACTCAGACTAAAAATAAAAATAAAACATATTAAATGTGGCTTACTGAACATAAGATCTCTTCTCTTTCAAAGACTTTGCTAGTTAGTGACCTGATTTGTGACAATCAGATTGATTTATTTTTGCCTCACAGAAAAACCTGGCTGCAGCAAGAGGATTATGTTACTATAAATGAGTCAACTCCTACTAATTATTTAAATTTCAAAATTCCTCGAAATACTGGGCGAGGAGGGGGGATAGCAACCATCTTTCAGTCCGATTTATTGACTAGTCCCAGACCAATCAATAGCTACAACTCTTTTGAATATTTAATCCTTAGTTTTCCTCATCCAAATTGCAAAGCACTAAAACCACTTCTGTTTGTTGATTTGTACCGTCCACCAGGCCCTTACGCTCAATTTTTAGATCAGTTTTCAGACCTTTTATCTGATTTAGTGTTAAATACAGATACGGTTATTATAGTGGGGGATTTTAACATTCATGTTGACACTGAAAGTGATAGCTTAAATATAGCCTTTAATGGTATCTTAGACTCAATTGGCTTTACTCAAAACATTAACAAATCTACCCACGTTTGTCTTCATTCTCTGGACCTTGTGCTGACATATGGCATTGAGTGTAAAGAAATAATATTTTCTCACAACCCTGTGCTGTCTGACCATTTTTTAATAACCTTTGAGTTTAATTTAACCGAGTACTCCACACCTGAAAGAAAATTCATTATAGTAGATCATTATCAGAAAATGCTGTAACATCCTTTAAAGAATCTGTTCCACTTTTAATCTCCTCATTATCACAGAAAAACACAGTGGAGGGCAATAATTTTGTTTCTTCCCCTTCACAAATTGATTCTCTTGTTCATAGTGTTACTTCATCATTGCGTGGTGCATTAGACAATGCAGCCCCCTTGAAAAAGAAGGTAATTATTCATAGGAGGCTAGCTCCCTGGTTTAATTCAGAGCTGCGTACTTTAAAGCACAATGTTAGAAAATTGGAGCGAAAATGACGTTCTACACACCTAGAGGATTCCTACTTAATCTGGAAAAATAGCCTACTGTTGTATAAAAAGACACTTCACCAAGCTAGAACAGCTTATTTCTCATCATTAATAGAAGAGAACAAGAATAATCCTAGGTTTCTCTTTAGTACAGTTGCTGAACTTACACAGAGTCATAGCTCTGTTGAGCCATCCATTCCCTTAGCTCTCAGCAGTCATGACTTTATGGGATTCTTCCAAAATAAAATTGATTCTATTGAGAAGAAAATCTCTGACACACTCCCAGAGATGATTACTTCATCCTCAACAAGTGAGACAACATTGGAAATAACTGCAGAACCTGATCTGTGTTTGGACTGTTTTGATCCTGTGGAGCTTCCTGAGTTATCAGAAATATTAGCTTCATCTAAACCTTCAACTTGTATGTTAGGACCCAATCCCAACCAAATTATTTAAGGAGTGTTCCCTCTGATTACCAGCCCCATTTTAGATATGATTAATTTATCTTTGGTGAATGGGTATGTACCACAAGCTTTTAAGGCAGTTGTAATTAAACCTTTGCTTAAGAAACCTTCGCTTGATCGAGATGACTTAATAAATTACAGACCGATATCCAATCTTCCATTCTTATCTAAAATTCTTGAGAAAATAGTTGCTAATCAAATGTGTGAGCATTTACACATACACAATGACCTGTTTGAAGAGTTTCAGTCAGGTTTCAGAGCTCATCATAGCACTGAAACAGCTCTGCTGAAAGTCACTAATGATATTCTTATTGCCTCAGATAATGGACTTGTGTCTGTACTGGTTCTGTTAGATCTCAGTGCTGCATTTGATACAGTCGATCATAATATTCTCTTGGAGAGGCTGGAATATGCTGTAGGGATCAGGGGAACAGCACTAGGCTGGTTTAAATCTTATTTGTCTGACAGATTCCAGGTTGTTCATGTAAATGATAAATCATCTTTAAACTCCAGGGTTAATTGTGGAGTACCACAGGGTTCAGTACTTGGGCAATTCTCTTTACTATATATATGCTTCCAATAGGTCAAATTATCAGGCAGCATAGAATAAATTTTCACTGTTACGCTGATGACACTCAGCTTTACTTATCCATAAATCCTGATGAGCCCAACCAGTTAGACAGACTACAAGCATGTCTTGAAGACATAAAAAACTTGGATGACTTTAAATTTTCTGCTTCTAAATTCAGACAAGACAGAAGTTGTCGTCTTTGGACCGGAGTCTTTAAAAAAGAAACTGCTTAGTCAATCACTTAACCTGGATGGCATTAAATTGACCTCCGGTAATAAAGTAAAAAACCTTGGTGTTATTTTTGACCAGGACATGTCATTTAAATCCCATATTAAACAGGTTTCTAGGATTTCCTTCTTTCATCTCTGGAACATTGCCAAAATTAGAAATATCCTGTCCAGGAGTGACGCTGAAAAACTAGTCCATGCATTTGTTACTTCAAGGCTGGACTATTGTAATTCTTTACTATCAGGATGTCCACAAAATGCAGTTAAAAGCCTACAGCTGATTCAAAATGCTGCAGCAAGAGTTCTGATGAAAATTAAAAAGAGAGATCATATTTCTCCTATTTTAGCTTCCCTTCATTGGCTCCCTGTTAAATCCAGAATAGAATTTAAAATTCTCCTCCTTACATATAAAACCCTTAATGATCTAGCTCCATCATACATCAGGGATCTGATTGTTCCATACGTTCCTAACAGAGCACTTTGTTCTCAGACTGCAGGTTTACTGGTGGTTCCTAGAGTCTCTAGAAGTAGAATGGGAGGCAGATCCTTTAGTTATCAGGCTCCTCTCCTGTGGAACCAGTTCCCAGTTTTAGTCCGTGAGGCAGACACCCTATCTACTTTTAAGGCAAGGCTTAAAACACAAAAGTGCCAGGTTAAACTTGGACAGTTTCACACAGCAAGATATGGGTGTGCATGAATACCTCCTGGAGGTATTCATGCGGACACCAGTGTTCAGTTGGCCATACACAGCAACTGAGAGTGTGAATAAAACCTCAGATTGCTGTCTTTTGTTTAATTTAATCAAATCAGGACCTGATACCAATAGTGTTAATATTTTGTAGGAATAGTTCCAGGTTGTTTGACAAAAATGGCTGAGCCCAGTCTTTCAATAAAAACTGTGCATACCTTTAGTTTTTAGATTGTTACCATGAAGAAACAAATTATTAGTTTGCTGGGATATTTTGGCTGGCAAATTTAGGTTCTCAACTGTTTCATTTTTGCGTTTGCCTAAGTGTTGCATCCATGTTTCTGAATAACAGTCCAAAGACATGTGGAAAAAGGCAAGTTTCTTTATATATTGCACAATTCATACACAACGTAATACAAAGTTCCAAAGCCAGTGAAGAAGTGTATATCTGTAAAGATTATCATATTGATACAAATCATTGGTAAGTAACATTTCTAAACCATAAATATATTCAATGTTTAATATTAGATAATATAAAGATGTTCACTTTGGTCTGGCAACCATTTACTGTAAAGACAACATGAGGTATCAACTGATTTTCAGACCTTAGATTCAGGAGGATCTGTACAGTTATTGTCCTGGCAGTTGGACAGATCTTTACTATTCCTGACTTGCTGAAGAGATCATGGAAGTTTGTTTGTCTTTTGTGGACCTGGAGAGAACCAAAGATCATGTTATTCAAGGTATTTTGATGCAGTATATATACAGAGGGTCTGGGTGGTGGTTAAGGGCTAACTGATGCTTGTATGCCCAAAGCAAAAGCTGTGCTTTCTCAACACAAATTCAGGTCTGTTTCCGTGTGCGGTTTGGACCAGTTCTGCCCTTTCTCACCAATCCTGTTTGGGGTATTCATTTAAGATGAATTCCAAAGGCTAATATCCACTTCTCCTTAACCTTATCGATTTATGTTTGTGATTTGCATCAAACTCACGTTGCTACAGATCTGGAGTTTCCGTAAAAACAAAGAAACATCTAAAAAGAAATGAAAGCCTGAAGAAAGTACTTTACAAAATATGGCTGAAGGATGCACATCATTCCTGTAAATTCAGCAGAACCAGCTCTAGATTTTTTTTTCATATTCAACAAAAAAATTAAAAGATAAACTTTAGTTTCACAAATAGGTCAAATAAAGTGCTATTACTGAATGGTGCTCAGTTACAAGTAATGATGTACAAAAGCATCTGGAAAGGGATGTTGTTTGCGGGACTTTTTCTCCACTTTTCAGCTTGACTCCTACACCCTCTGCTGGCAGCATTTTTGAAAAGCCCCAGGTTTCATAAAAGACCAAATTTAAATGACCTATCTATAAAAAGCCTTTGTTATTCAAAGCATTGGTAAGTAACCTTTCTGAGTCCTAAATGTATCCAGATGTTAATATCAGAAAATAAAATGTTCAATTTGGTTTAGTTCTCATGCAAGCATTTACTGTAAAGACCAACAGGAGGCGCCAACTGATTGTAAAAGCTCAGATTCAGGAGGTATGGTTTTTGTCCTGGCAGTACAACAATGAATCGGGTCTTCACCCTGAGCAACTTGCTGAATGGATCACGGGGGTTTGGCTGTCTTTTGAGCACCTGAAGAAAGCTTAAGACGATGTCACTTGAGCTTTTTTGTGGTGGTTGCTGACAGAGTAGGAGGTTCTGGGTGGTCGTTAAGGGCTAACCGATGCTTGCATACCCAAAGCAAAAGTTTTGTCCTCATTCTCAATACAAATTCATGTTTCCCAGTAATGGGCGGCATATCCTCCATGTGAATGGTGTCAGTGACTGTCTTCTGGACATCTGTCCAGTCAGCAGTCTTCCCCATGACTGTGTTCCCTACTGGCCCAGACTGAGAGACCATTAATAGGCTCAGGAAACCTTTGCAGATGTTTTGAGTTTGCTTTTTTACAATTTTGTAATTTTCTGCAACACTGGGATTTTGGTTGTTTGGTTCTGTTAGTCAGAATCATCAAAATTACAAGAAATAAAGGCTTGAATTTTTATTTTATTTTATTTATAATGAATCTATTTGACATGTGAGTTTTACTTTCTGAAATGTGTGATAACAAATATTTAAATTTTTCACTTTTTAAGATAACTGTGACTGACAGTAACTTATCAAACATTCTAAAAACATTTTCACATTTTAAAATTAAATATATCACTTCTCAGCATGTCTTCACATATTAAAATGAAGCAAATAGTTTCAGTTCTTGTTATGTCTGGATTACTTCTGATATGAAGTACAGTCAGTAGTGTCCTCAAGGCAGATAGCGTAGAATACTTAGGATACTGTTGGACAAACTGAATGTTTCCACAAAGCACGTTCTATCATATCAATATTCAGCTCAAAAACACACAAAGCCTTAAAACAACTTCAGAAACTAAATTCATTTAACTATACATTAATTTGATTTAGACAATCTCCACTAAGCTTGCAAATGACGAAACATCAAACCTTGTTCCCTGTGTTTTAAAACACTGGTTTATGCTGGGCAATTTTTTGTTTCATATCTTCTTGTGAATTTTCAGCACCACTGAATAAAATCTGACTTTACCATCAAACTGTTGTGACAGCTAATGCTGGGGAAGTAAAAAAAACAAAACTTCGAAGTGTTCCATTTGCTACAAAATGTGAAATGCTGCTTTTCTATTGTTGCTTCTGTATAGGAAATCTAGTAATTAATAAAATATCCACAGCCATATAATTACCTATATTATGTATGTATTTCTCTCTTTAAGTGACATGTTGGAAGTTAGTTACACTGGTAGTAAACCAGATGTTGATTTGTGAATGAAGTTATTCAGTGCAACAGTGAATGATTTGGGCCAATTAAGAAGGGATGGTAAAGTGCAGTAGTGGATTAGACGTTTCGATCCTGTGATAGATTTCAGTCTCCAAAAAATGTATTTTTAAAAGACTAATATGGCACTTAAAACACATTTTTATCAATTAAAATTCCATATATTCTTAACACAACTCATAACATTAATATTCATACCACTAATAGACTGGGGTACCTCGTGTGGACATAATAGCAAAGGAAACTGCAGGGACTTCCTTTTTGTTTTTTGTTTGAAAACAACATACATTTAGTTTTTCTGCATTTAATCCCAATTAAATTTGGAACAAATGTAACCGATTAATGTTAAATGCAACCAGCAGACAATCAAACAGTTGGCCAACTGTTTCTGTGACGATAAATAGCTGTGTTATCAGATATACACATAGAGATGGAGAGTTGCATCAGTAACATTCCGGCCCACATGATTGATATAAAATGTAAAAGGTGTTGGTTTTCAGTGCAGATCCTGGAGTAACACCTTTTGTGACATATAGAAAAAAGGAGAAAGACCACTGAGATGAAGACACTGCTTATGACCAGAAAGATTATTTCTAAACCAACTGATTATTGGGACTGAAAGGCCTATTTAACTTTTACTGTGTACTGCGACATAAAAACCTGTTTCTTGCTCATCTTTGTCCTGTTTTTCATAGTTTTGAAGTTCAAACCATTTGAAAGCCCACTGCATGAAGATACTGAAAGACACATGTCAAACTATGCAGTACCTGACAAGAAAAGGCTGTTTTGATTGACACAAAAAATGTTTAAAATGATGTGACGCATACTAAAGACCATACTGCCCGCATTTGTCCATTTTGGAGGGGATCAACTAATTTCCTTGTACATATGATGTGCTGTTCTGTATGAAACAAGCTCTCACAGGTCAGGTCAGTAAAATATAAAAGCAACATTTCTTTCCTGCCAAGTTTCAATGTAATGATTAACTGCTTTGCTCTGGGTGTGCACTTGGTCACAGTTCAAATACAAACCTATAAGAAAGAGGACAGTCCTTTCACAGAACTGTGTATAGGTTGTGTAATGCTGACTACACACTATTTTAGAATCACATGGAGGGGAGGTTAGTGGGAAGTAACACTGAATGATGGGTAGTAGTCCACAACACTTCATTGCTGTTCTAATTAAGAATGATTTTTCCTTTAGAATAAGTAATAACTAAACAATATTGAGTTACAAAGAAATATTCTAATTCAGTCAGGCCTTTGAATTTGATATTGCTACTATCTATGAACCAGTTTGAAATAGAGCCTATTGAACTGTTATCAATAAAAGCTGATATGCAAACCGCCAGCAGAGATAGGTAGGTCATGATAACCTGCTCCACATGGTTTACACTTCGCAGCATGTATCTGTAACTTGTTGAACAGCATATCAAAACAGGTTTTCTGTGTGTCTGTCTGTAAAAACTGAAGATTCACAGATGAGTCATCACATTGCAGATCTAAAGCTGCAGAGCAGAGAATGTTTGTCAGTGTGGGCTGTTTGATACAAGGTTCCCGCACTGACCAAAGGTCTGTACAGTGTGTGCAGAGCAGAGCGGTGCAAAAACACACCAACAAGGAGAGGAGGAGTAACAAGGGGATTAAAGCAAAATAACTGTCTAGGTTATTATGGATTTAGAAATGACTGAATCTTGATGATGGCCTAGCAAAATTAAATTAATTGTCACACAGCATCAAAATGTTTTAACGTAGCTTATTTACATGCTCATCATTATTATGATTTGCTTATTATGTTTACCCACTATGCTGGTCAGTTACATACTGCATCATATTTCAAATTAATATTAAAAATCAGCATTTTACTGTGATTGCCTTCTTGTATAATGAGGTTTATTTTGGTAAAATGTCGGAAACAAAACAGAGATAAAAATTGTGCAGTAAACCGAACTGAACAGGAGCAGAGCCTGCTGGTGGAGTAGAGGAGGGGAGTGTTGAAAGGTTGATTTGATCCTGGGATCATGGTGGGACAAACAGGCATTCCCAGCAGACCAGTACCGTTTTATTCATTCACTGTTATTTGTTGTTCAGAGAATATTTCTCCTTTCTCTTGGTCTTTCTGCCATTGTCACACTCTTCCCGTGTTAGGTTCTGGGTTTGAGTTCTGTTTACCTTCTTTACAATGCCATGTTCTTTACTTGCTTTATTTCAGTTCATTCAGGTTTATTGGATTCATAGTTTAGTTTTTGTTACTGTCCTGGAATTCTGTGTTAATTTTCCTCCCTTCCTCAGTATTTAGACTTTCTGGTTTTCTGTTCACATCACTGGTTCGTGTTGTGAAGTACCCTGTTTGGTGCCTGCTCAATACCCTTTTTCTCAATGATCCTGTCACGTGTTGGGTTATAAGTCAGTCAGTCATTTTCTACGGCTTCTTCCATAGTGGGTCGCGGGGAAGCTGGTGCCTATCTCCAGCAGTCTATGGGCGAGAGGCAGGGTACACCCTGGACAGGTCGCCAGTCCATCCCAGGGCAACACACAAACAACCATGCACACACTCATTCACACACCTAAGGGCAATTTAGAGTGACCAATTAACCTAACAGTCATTTTTTTGGACTGTGGGAGGAAGCCGGAGTACCCAGTGAGAACCCACGCATGCACGGGGAGAACATACAAACTCCATGCAGAAAGACCCCTGGCCAGGAGTCAAACCCAGGACCTTCTTGCTGCAAGGCAACAGTGTTACCAACTAAAAAACTAAATCACTCACCTCTTGGCTCCCTCGTCGTCTGCAAATTGGTCCAACACCAGTTATGTGACAGCCATCTTTTCAATTCAATTCAATTCAGTTTATTTATATAGTGCCAATTCACAACACATGTCGTCTCAAGGCACTTCACAAAGTCAGGTACATACATTCCAATTAGTCCTAATCATTGACCAGTGCAGTCAGATTCAGTTATTTATTCTAATTGGATAAAAAGTTTTTCTATCTAAGGAAACCCAGCAGATTGCATCCAGTCAGTGACTTGCAGCATTCACTCCTCCCGGATGAGCATGTAGAGACCCTGTTTAGAACTCTGAGTGAATTGCGATGTATTGACTTTGAATGTTTGAAAACCATCTGTGTAGAAATGTGATTTTTTTTTTGTAAAGTGGCTATGAGTGCCTTGTTGCTGAAAAGCGCTATATAAATAAACTTGACTTGACTTGACTTGAGAAGACTTTTACTATGCATTGGCACTATATATTTAAACCTTTTGCAATTGAATTAAGTAACAGGAAACAACTGAAGAACTCAAGCAGAACAATGCAGGAGTCAGTGTGTGGTCAGGGATAAGGAAGATCACAGGGTTCAAGCAGAAAAACAATCTGGTCGATGGAATTTTGGACAGAGCCAATGAAGTGAACACATTCTTCAATACCTTCAGATCAGGAATAAGCTCAGCAACCTCCTTTGCTTCCCTCATCCAAATAGACCTCTTACTTTCTCCTGATCACTCAGTTTTCCTGTCTCACCTCAAATGCTTCATACTCTACCTCACCTTGCACTTTCAACCTCCTGCTGCTTCCCCATCTTTGAAGCAAAACCAGGAGATGCTGGCGCTCCTTCTGCCTCCCCCTCCCACCTGTTTGTCTCTAGATGTCAGGTGAAAAGGCAGCTGGAACAAGGCTGCAGGTCCAGAGGGTGGCCCCAAAGTCTTGAAGGCCTGTGCAGACCAGCTATGTGGGATTCTGCAGCATCTCTTCAACCTAAGCCAAGAGAATGTTCCAATGCTATGGAAGACATCCCACTATTGCTGTGTTAAAAAACTCAGCATGTTGTTTTATCTGAGACAGACCAAAAAACTTCTTCTCTGTGTTCAGAATTTATTGGAGGTTCAGTTGTACAAGATTCCCCCCCAGGGGCACGTAGCTATAGCACCCATATAAGGAGGCATCAGTCCTCGACACAGTCTTTTCCACTTCCTGTCCGCCTACTTTGGAAAAATAACTAAAATAAAGGCTCTAGTGCCACAAAAAGTCAAATAAAAGGTGGGGGTAGAATCTGTGGGTGAGACCTTTCAGCATCTCTTTTCGGAATGAAACATTACTTCATCTTTGCCCCGGGTTAATTCTGATCCCAGCTGCTCAGTCTGTATTGTTCTTCAGATAAATGTTGATGACAATAACATTATCATATGATGCTCAAAACTTGAGTCAGACTTAGCATCTATCAATCTGGGTCAAAATTCTGTGTCACTCACCACTGCTGTTTGCGGTTTTGGCCTCTAAACAAGTATCGACCTCACTGCAGGTATTCTGCCCCCCATCCTACCCCTTTTAAAAACCTCACCACAAATGCCCCTTTTAATTGGCTCGATTTGCCCCTACCCGACCCCACTCAGCTCACTTTGGCCAAAACACACAAAGTAATACCACCATGAAACAGCGTGTTTAGTTCGGACATTTATTGACAGCCCTTAAGTCAAGTCAAGTCAAGTTTATTTATATAGTGCTTTTCAGCAACAAGGCACTCAAAGCTCTGCACATGAGGAATTAAGGGAATCGGCATCTGCAGGAGGAGGGAGCAGGCAGAGAGCAGCTGCCCGTAATCAGACTGCCTTCATCGGACCAAGCAGGAGGACGAGTCCGCTGAATCTGCGGAGAACGAATATGCAATATCCAACCTAAAACTAACTTCAAAGCTCATAAGTCCGGGGTTTTGTGCTTTTAAGTCCTTGTCCTCGTTATTGCCATGGATAAGACAAAAACTTCCTCATAAAGCCCAAAATTGTGACTTCTTCAGACAAACTTTGGAGCTTCACCATCCAGACAGCAGACCTCTCTGCTGCTCTTCCCAACCCCCCTCACATCAGAACCCCTGAGCCTTATTTTATAAGTTCTGGCTGGGCTGTGGTCCAGATAATTATCCCAGTGGATCATTTTATCATTTTTATTGTGTCTTCTAGATTAGTTGTTTGCTTATGTTTATTTATCACTGCCTAGATTCTTGTGTTTCTCTTTAGATCTACTTTTCCCAGGTTTTGTTATTTCAGTTCAGTTCTCTTTTGTTTCAATCTCTCATGTTTATTTCCTTTCTGTTAGGTCATTAGTTGCAGTCTGTCACTTAGTGTTTTGTGTTTGTTTACTTTTCTCAGTTAGGTTTCCTCATGTTCTCAGGTTCATTTTGTTAGTTGTTACTTTCCAGATTCCTATACTTTATGTTTGTTAATAGTTTCCATAGATCTGTTCCCTGCGTTTTGTTATCTACTTTTTGTTTCCCTGTTAATTAGTTTTCTTCAGAAAACATTCCCCCCCCAGTTCCCTGCAGCTTGCTTCTCACACCTGTTCAGTATTCATCTGATTACCTGCCTCCCTCTCTCATTGGTTCCACATTGCACTTCCCTCTGTTTAAAAACTCACCGATTCTCATTGTCACTTGCTGGTTCCTCCCGTTAACTACTTTGCTGTTCCCTGCTGATTATCCGGGTTGTCAACCCATGGAAGTTTTTGGAAACCTTTTCATTAAAAGAAGAACCTTTACTTCATCATGCTGCTGCCCAGGTTTGTCTGCGCTTTGGTCCCACACAACTTCAAACTGACACATAATACATGTTATTAGTATTTAGTTTATTTAAGCTTTTATTTTCTATTGATTTTTTTATCATTTCACGCAGACTACTTTACTGTGACAATGTAACACAGTACCGTTGGTAGCAGCACATCCCTACACTGATGGTTGGAGGCGGGGCTTCAGCCGCCATAGCTTCAGCCATCAGCAGGTCAGTGGAAACACAACTGGTACCATACCGAGTTGAGCGAAGCTGAGTGGAGCAAAGCCACGCCACCTAAAACGAGCCAGTGGAAAAGGGGCAAAACATCCCTCATTTCACATCTTTAAATGTGCGAACAACAACATGATATAGGCTTAAGTGAGCATTAAAATCATTCATGTAAAAAGGCCATCCCATACATTTTCAGACATCACCCACTCAGTACTTCAAAAGATTTTCACAGTGAGGTTCATATAAAGGTCAACCAGATAATCACATGAAAGTCAGTGTCTTGTAAGCTATTGTCTTTCCAGATGTCTGAAACACAGTGCAAAGAAACAAATACACCTGCCAGGGCTGCTATCATCCAACCAGTAGCGCTGTGGTGATCATTGTTCACCAATCCTTTACTAGGAGGGACAAATCTTTCCACAGTCCCTTTGCCGTAGGAGGCGACTCTCCTCATGCCCTGTCATCTTTGAGATGGTCTGTGGAAAGATAAAGGACGGGTTTATGTATCGTTTTTAAGTACACAGGAGGTAGGATCAGGCATAGTAAATTTGTATCGAAATAAACACATTTCTCTGAGTCTGTGATCTCCAACAAAGATGCAGTTGCTCAGCCTCTGTTTGATCCAGTAGTCTCAGGTAATCAACTTCTTCCATCACAGCAGTAGTGATGCAGTGGTCCATTGAATGTTGGGAAGGGATGCTGATGCATCCGGACAGGTTCAGGGTCAGCTGACATGGTGGCAGGTGTGGTGAAGACAGCCATTGCCAGGGGATTTGTGATTCCAGAGTATGCCTTAACCAATTCTGAGAGCATCCTGAGGCCCTATTGGTTCATCTGGAGCCGTGCTGTTGGGAATAAAAGTGCACCAAAACATTGCACAGACACCTTCTTCTGCCAGCTAAAGTCTAAAATGAAGTGATTTGAAAAAGCAGTGATTGATGTAGCATGTTGAGAGAGGTCTTCGCATAACTCATAGCAGCGTTGGGCCGGGCAGATATTTTCTGCCCGTATGATGAGCTTTTACTTCTTGGACAGGGGAGGATTTTGTATGATCAAACTTAAGTATCAAGGACTGTCCTGCTGTGAAATAGAGCAAAGTTCTCCTTTTCACCACTTGCTTGTTTTGATATTAGTCATATTCTGCTGTCCATTGTTTCTCTTTTATGATGCTTATCTAATAAATGCTTTCTATTCCGCTGTTTTCTAAGAAATGCAACAACTCTATGGATTGTGTTTACATTGAAGGGTTGACACATCAAATGACGTATTCCAAGAACGTGACAAGTTCTGTGCAGATTTGGACTGTCTCCTGTTGACCCTCATTTACTTCTTTCCATGTTTCCCCATAACCTTCATCAGGCCTGTTGAAGCAGTTGTATGTGCAGTGGAGTGAATCAGTTGGAGGTTTTAATAGGAACAGGGTGTAAAGTGGAGGTTGCCATGTGGACGACTCTGTGTGTTGAATTGGATGAGCAGGTGAGCACCTATCTTCCCAGCAGGGCAACAGGGACACCAGGAGCATATAGAAACTGATGGAAAAGATTTTGGGACCATGTTTCAGCTTTCACAGACTAAACATTTAAAGTAACAGCCCTACTACACTGCCAATGTAACATCCTGTTTAACCTTCCCCATCCTGCAAAAAAATCATAAGCAAGTATTGGCAAGGGTTTGTGATACTTCCTTGATTCCTTGATCCTTGATCCGGAAGCCCTGAAAGGCAAGTGAGAAAAAAAATCTAGATTAAAGTATTTCTAAGCTCCCCGTCCAACAGGCGGAGGAGCGATGGAAACCAGACTCTCATGGGTCACTCCGGGGCCACCAGGAGCCCCCTGAGTCGACAACTTCACCCAGTGAAGAGTGGGCAGGATCAGTGGAATTGTTGGAAAGGCATGCAGCAGCTCACCCGGCCAGGCGTTGGCGAAGGCATCCAGCCCTAGGGAGCCGGGCTTTGCCAGGGAAACACACAATCCGTGAGGCAAAGAGATCTACCTAGTCCTCGGCGAACTGATTTGACATTGGCTGTACCACATGAGGAACCTCCATTTCCCTGGGGGGAGCCTCTGGCTGGACAAGCTAAGAGTCCCTCCTGCCTGGTAGGTGCATCACCGTTAAATAGGTGAGCCGAGGGGTACTGTGAGCCGAGGGGTACTAAGGGAGGCCTCCGGGCCACAAGACGTTAGCCTGCACAGGAGCTGTGTTACAGTTCCGCCATCGGAACTGTAACCTGCCCCTGGGACACGGTTGTTACCACCCAGGCATCTTGGCCCTTTTTTTGGGGGGGGGAGCAAGCCAACTTGCTGAAGTTGATGGTTTTCATACTTACATCCATCACCTCATGGAACTCTGGTGACATCTTTTTTGCAGCAAGTCTTTCATGGTGGAGAAACGGTGCGTCCATTTAGCTTCTTGTGCGAGATAAAGTATCTGCTTAATGATGCCATGATGCCTGCCAGTCATTGACACTGCACCATCACTACATCCCAACACAGTTCTGTCAGTCCAAGACATTCTCACTGAAGTAGTTGTCAATGCAGAGGAAACATTTCTGAGCTGTTGCTCGGGTTGGTAGCTCTCTACAAAACATGTCTTCATGCAAACTACTGTCCCAGCTATAGCAAACAAACACCAACAGCAGCACAGAATTTGTGATATCAATGGAGTCGTCAAGTTGCAAAGAAAATCATTTGGACTGCATTTTATTCTTTCCAGAAGTTGATGTTGCGTCTAAAGCCATGTTTGCAATAGGTCACTCACATTGTTGTTTGAGAGTGGAATGGTCAGCAGCTTCTTTGCTGCAGCCTCTCTGATCATCTCACGGCACATATCCAAAGCGGCAGGCAGAATCAACTCCTTCACTATATTGAATGCCTTCTTGCTCTGTGCCACACGTCTGGCTATGGGTAGCATGCTGTCAAAGCAGACTTGGAGTTATAGGTTAGTGACACAACTGACCTTTTCTGTATTTATTGCCCATTTTCCTTTCTCTTGAAAAACCAACCGGTTTACCCACGAGTGTTGGATGTTTCTAGATAACGCCGTAATGTTGAAGGCTTTAGTGTGTTATTCGTTAGCATTACCCCACACTCCACACACGGTGCTCTGCCTCGTTACTTCCATTAACAAAGCTGTTCTTAATGAAGTCAGGATTTTACTTGCGCAAAAATTCTGTCTTTTGGGGTGGGGAATTGGCACAACATTTGTCTCCATTTTTTCATTTTAAATACTTCTCCATATCTTTCGGATCTTAGTGGCAGGGTTGTTCTTCTTTGCCATCCCACGGACCACAAGTTCAAAATTGGGTTTTTTTTGCAACTGTGGGCAGCCGCCCCATCGTTAAGAATGGCTGACCTACACCAATGGTTACCAAAGTTGGGGTTGCAAATCAGCAGGAGCTCATCAACAGAAACCAAACTGAAAAAATATATATAATGGTAAAGCAAATTTATGATAAACATGTTATAAGAGATAAAAACTGTTACCAATGCATATAATCAACATTAGCTGTTGGTGCTATTTGTGTTGTTTTTGTACCCCTGTTAGGTCTAAAGTCTCTTCCACTGTTCTTTTGGAGTAGGAAGCATAAAGGTTTGGGAACCACTGGCCCAGACAGCAGACTGGACTGGGGACAAAGCAGCACTGCACTATCTACAAGAAGGGACATAGCAGACTGTAGTTCTTGAGGAAGCTTAGGTCATTTAGTGTTGGCAGCAAAATGAGCTTCAAGAGCAGATTGTACAAAGAAGGATGTTTCATAAAATAAATATTATAATGAACAGTCCTGAGCATCTTCTTTAAAAGGCTGTAATACAACAATAATGTCAGTCTGAGTCTGAGTTAGAGGCTTCTTCAGATCCATTGCAATAGGCCGCTACAGAAGATCCTTCCCACCCACAGCCATCAACATCAACCATGACTAGGAAGAAACTTGGATGGTTTGAGTTAAAACATTCAAATTCTCCTTAGGATTAATAAAATATTTTGCTTTAATTTAATTTAATTTAATTTAATTTAATTTAATTTAATTTAATTTAATTTAATTTAATTTAATTTAATTTAATTTAATTTCAGCTGAAAGTGTTCTGGAGTATACCGTCTTGTATCTTATATCTAGAGACTGACATTTATATCCATTCTTCTTAGCAAAATAGCTCAAACTAAGTCAGATTGGGTAGAGAGTGTCTCTCGACATCCGCTCAGTTGCATTTATGTCTGGAGTTTGGTCCATTCTAACAAATAAATATGTTATGATCTAAATTATTCCATTGTTGCTCTTGCTGTAAGTTTAGCTCTGTTGTCTTGCTGGAAGTTGAACCTCCAACCTGCTTTTGTGAATAGGCCTATATTTACATGCAAGTTTTAGTTTTAGCATTCAACTGATATTGTGTCATCTGCTTGCTGGAGGTAAAACTAAGTTCTGTGTTTGGTTTCCTACTTCAAACAAAATAAAGGTGAATATTTGTATCTTCCTTTAAAAAATATGATGGACTTCACTTTTTTATGTTGGCAACACTGGTCTTTAAAACAGGGTTTATATTGAGCACATGGCATTCAATTATTACTTTACAAAAAAACAACACATCAAGTCAGGCTCTAATGATGTAAAGCCTGAGCACTGGTATGACATTTAGACAGGATGTAGGAAACTTTATTTTTGTTATTGATTTTTACATTTGAATGCATTTTACCAGATTTCTTCTGTTTTTGTTTTTATACTTACATGTTTCAGATCATCAAACAATGTTAATATTCATCGTATATACCCACTCAGTTACAGGAGAGTGCTGGTGCCTATTGTCTATCTCCAGTGATCAATGGGCAAGAGGCAGGTTTAAAAACCCTTTAAGTTGACAAGAAAGATTGTTTCTGAGAAATAAACCCCTTTATCTTCATAAATATGAAATCTTTATTAATAATTTCCGATAAAATAATGCAAAGCAAAATTGATTCCTGATTTACTCATTCAACTTTATTTACCTAATCAAAATTATAAAAGAAGCACTGTGGCTCAGTAGGAAGAGTAGTTGTCTCACAATCAGAAGGTTGTGGGTTCGATTTCGGCTCCCTCCTGCCATATGTCGATGTGCCCCTGGGCAAGGCACCTAACCTCAAGTTGCCTACCGATCTGCGTATCGGTGTATGAATGTGTGAGTGTTAGTGAGTGCGATTGGGTGAATGTGGCTCTAGTGTAAAGTGCTTTGAGCGGTCTGTATGACTGGAAAAGCGCTATATAAATTCAGTCCATTTACCATTTACTCTGTAAGTACTATGATATACTCTCAACTGCAGAAAAATCCGGTTTATATGGGTTCCAACGTAACACAAACTATATTGGAACGCGTGACGAATTACTTCAAGTTTTGAAGTAAAACTGAGCACAATTTTGTAAGTTCAAGAAAACACAAATAATCAGATATTTTAATGTTTCAGATCAGTTTATTACCATCTGCAGTCCTTTATGGAACAGACCAATTTTTGTCTGCATTTCAGAAATGAGAAACATACAGACATTTATAAATCATACTTCATATATCAAATTACTATCAACAGATACCTTGACTTAAGATTTTAAATTAATTTTATCTATTAATTCTATTATGTGTAAATCAAAAATAATAAAGATCATCAAAATACACCTTATATACAGAAACTGTTGCAGTAGTTACAAACACATTATAGCATGAAGGTACATTTAAGTAGTTTGTACGTGATTGATATTGCTCCAAAACATAGTTATAAGTACCAGGAATAAAGACAGTCAGGATGTAGAAAAACAACAAACCTAATTTTAGATTCCATACAATACACAATGTAATTAAATTAAAATGAACACAATTTTTCAAATGCTCTGCAAACAGTAGGGATGTGAATTTAACAAGGCTGACAGTTTGATGACATATGTCTGATTAAGCAGTTAAAATATCTGAAAACATGTTGCTGGGAAATAGTTTGGACCCCACTTTCATACCTTTAAAGCTTATCTGTAGAAAAAGATGGAACACAAATGTGAAGGCTCTTACCCAGTGGCAACCAAAAGACGCAAGAATAAAAAGCAATAAGACAGATATAAAATATAAAGTATCAAAACTAAGTCTAATAATATAAATCACGTTGACATTTTCATAATACCCAGCAACAATCAGGCAAAATATAAAAAGTTTGGCTTTTATGTCCCTGTGTGAAATTAGAGATGAACCTCATTCCCAACACCTAAAATGTAAAACTCTGAACTCAAAATCAAAGATTTAAAATTTTTAAACTAGGGTTCTGTTGAGAGGTTATGAGCAGGTAATGTCTTACCTGCTGTGCATAATTCTTTCGGCAACTTTCGTTTGGTATTAGTACTAGGTGTGTGATGATAACTCAAGCTCTTGAGACAACATATAATATTAGGTTCATGGGAATGAGAGAAAAAAAAATTTTGGAGGAAAACAAAGAACCTTCTTTTTAAATAGAGTAAGAATTTCACAAAGCAGAAGCCCTGCTTTGAAGAATATGTAACACGTGTAAAATGATATTCCATACTTGTCTACAGGTTTTTCTCTGTTTCTAATGTGTTCTAATGATACAAAAAAGAATTAAAAAATGCAGTTTTGTGTGCAGAAATAAAAAGAAGGGGTATCTCTAGGCATCTGTCTCTATTAGTGCTGCATGATAAATAACAAATCTTTAGTTGGTAATATTATTGCAAAATACAGTGATGATTGCAATTGCAATATATACACATCCTTACATCAGCATCGTCGTGTTGATGTTGAGCCAGTGTGTGCATCTGATTTAATCTGCTGCAACTTCATCCTTTCGATCAGAATTTGAACTAATAATGTAACAACAAGGGCTCTTAACTTCACCAAAAATGCACCGTCACTCAGATAGTTTGGTGGTGAAAGGTATGAAGCTGCACCTTTGTTAGTCATGTATGGACAGCTGTTATCATCCAACCAGCAACCTGTGCAGCCTGCTGTTTTTTGCTGGTTGTATGTATTCCAAGGTATCATGGTCCCAAACATCGTCCTTCAGTGAGTTTCTTTGTCTCATTTTCTTCTGAGATCAAGGCATCTCCAGTACTTGTGGAAGTGTCTCCAGTTGGGTGAGAAGCAATCCTCTTCAGGAGGTTCTCAGATTGAAGCAGTTCCTGGGTCCATGCATGACAGACATCTTCTATTCCTGAACCATTTCCTCCATACTCTGGAGGCAAAATATCTGGCAGGAAGAAGTCACTTAAAGTGTGGTGAAAGTCTGTGCCGTGCATATGGACCTACAACAGAGAAAACATATTGTTTTACCATAAACCTCAGGAGACATCCATAGCAGATATCTGTGTGTCAACTAGAACATAAGAAAATGGTTCTTTGCTGCATGTGTTGTAGTACGTCATTGTGTGAAAGAGAAATATGATGATGAGTCTCACCCTCTGCTTGATCTTATCTGGCAAAAAGGGCCGAATCATTGCAAACACTGGACGGAAGAACATTGGCTCATTGACCAGATGAATTCCTCTCACTTTTAGTGGAAAGGAGTCCTGAACAGAGGAATATAGAATCAAGTGTTGCACACAATGATATTGTTAATCCAGTATTATTTATGTGTTTAATTTGTTCAACAGAAAAGGATAGAAAGGATAGAAAGGTTAGAATTGAGTCTTGGATGTCATTTTCATGTCACGTTCATACCGAAAGCACAGAGGATATCTTTCTGGCGAGGGAAGGGTTAATCTGCAGGGCATGGCCTAAACTCCACCCCTTTAGGTCAAATATTGCCTTAACACCTCGCCTCTGGGTTTCTGTCTCCCTGGAGATGATTTCCGATGTCATCAGGCTGACCCTGAACACCTGGAGGGCTGACCAGTCTTTTGGGTTCCATTGCCCTGTAGAAAGGACACAGTAGGATTTTGGATAAATGTTAATGCCAATAGATGAGAGGCTGGGTACACGCTGGACAGTTCACCAGTCCATCACATGGCAACACAAAGGCACAAAACCATGCGCACATACACTCACCTAATGACAAAATAGAGTGGACAAAAACCTAACATGCATTATTTTGAAGAGTGCGAGGAAGTTGGTGTAGATACCCCTCATACAGAGGACTCTGTGGGTGTATGAGGTGTATCTCACACTAATGGCCCTGGCTGAGATTGGTGCTAACATCTGTTGTACGATGCTGCCTTAAACAAACATTCCTTAACTGGGCCAATGTCAGTAGGTAGTGGTGCCCCTTAAAGTTGGACAGAAATGCTACATCCTGTTAGTCCTCTCCTGTAACAGCTTGGACTGCTTATGTTGTATTTTATTTTATTTTTTTTAACCTTGTCCTGTCCGGCAGAGTAGCACTTATAATTGTTGTTTGAGTGCCAAGAAACTGCATATGTTGTAACTTGCTCTTTGAGGTCCATTAGATAAGCACTTGATCACAGTGTACATCTGAGCTGCTCCCACAAATGTTTGTCTGCTAAGATCATGGATCAGCCTGACCACGGATCAGCCAGGTCAAGGATCAGCCTGGCCACGGATCAGCCTGGCCACGGATCAGCCTGGTCAAGGATCAGCCTGGCCACGGATCAGCATGGTCAAGGATCAGCCTGGCCACGGATCAGCCTGGTCAAGGATCAGCCTGACCACGGATCAGCCTGGTCAAGGATCAGCCTGGCCACGGATCAGCCTGGTCAAGGATCAGCCTGGCCACGGATCAGCCTGGTCAAGGATCAGCCTGGCCACGGATCAGCCTGGCCACGGATCAGCCTGGTCAAGGATCAGCCTGGCCACGGATCAGCCTGGTCAAGGATCAGCCTGGCCACGCATCAGCCTGGCCACGGATCAGCCTGACCACGGATCTTGCAAAGACATGTCTTTGCAAGATCCTATATATCGTTTCCAGCTTGGACTCAGTTTTCATTAAAACATTCTTTTTTTATCTTCTTTGGTTTTGCTTTCCCTGCCCGCATTGGGTCCTCTCACCACACCAACAACAACATGCCACACAGTTACAGCTTCACTCCAACCACAGTTCTTTCTCCTCCAATTTTAATGCAATGGGACAGAGAACCAATAGCACGGCTCAATTACATTGTGGAATAATACAGGTTAAAAAACGGATGGCAGGCACGGATATCATCAGGTTTTTAAATGATCCTTGTTCGGTGTGGTCTGTCATATGGAACCAGAACCTTCATGACCTGTGTGGTTGTCATCAGGTACTTGCTGGTTTCCAAAGTCAGGCCAGTGTGACATCTTTATGGCTCATACCCTGGGTGATTTCACAAAAACAAAATCACCTGACACAAAATATCTGTTAACAACTATTAGTTGTGAACTCTACCAATCCAGGCTTTATATAAGCGGATGTGTGACAGAAGATGGAAGAAGAGTGACAGGAAAAAAAACCTTACTTGAAAGAAAGCCATGTTTGCAGTTTGCCAGAAGATATGTAGGTGACACCACAAACATGTGGAAGGGGTGCTTTAGTCAGATCTTTGTGCAAAACGTTTTGTTATCGAAAATAAATATTACACATCACCCAGAACACATGATCTGCCTGGTAACATGGTGGTTGCAGCATCATCCAATACCATACCATACCAACTTTATTTATAAAGCACTTTAAACACCCACAGGACCAAAGTGCTATACACAATCATAAAATACAATACAGTCATAAAGTAGAGAAGGTGAAATATAAAATCAGTAATAAAATAAATAAAATATAAACACAATAAAACAAAGTCAAACATCTCAGATTGTGCCAAAAGCCAAAGAAAATAGATGGCTCTTAAGAAGGGATTTAAAAACAGCAAGTGAAGAGGCCTGTCTTATGCCCAAAGGAGGGTCATTCCATAGCTTTGCAGCTGCTACAGAAAAAGCACGGTCCCCTCTGAGCTTGTGCTTTGTCTTTGGCACCCTCAGAAACAACTGGTCAGCTGACCCGAGGGTACGGAAGGGTGTGTAAAGATGTAACAGCTCAGACAAATAGGGAGGGGCAAGGCCATTAAGAGCTCTAAAAGCAAATTAAAGGATTTTAAAATGAATCCTAAAATGTACTGGCAACCAGTGTAAAGAAGCTAAAACAGGGGAAATATGGTTAAATTTCCGTGTACCTAATAAAAGACGTGCAGCAGCATTTTGTACCCTCTGAAGCTGGGAAATGTATATATAAAGTGCATTACAGTAGTCTAGCCGCGTGGTCACAAATGCATGAATAACAGTTTCAAAGTGCTGTCTAGAAAGAATGGGTTTTACTTTGGCTAGCTGCCTTAAGTGAAAAAGCTGGATTTTACAACAGCTCTAATGTGAAATTCAAGCTTAAGACCAGCATCCATCTTGACCCCTAAATTTGTAATGACCAGCTTGACATACTTGGCCAAGGAGCCAAGATCGGTCAGGGAATCTTCACTGGATCTGCCAAAAAACATTACCTCTGTCTTATCTTCATTAAGTTTTAAGAAGTTTAGTGCCATCCAGGTATTCAAATCTTCCAGACCTAAAAACAGAGACTGAAGAGAGGTGGAGTCTGCGTTCTTTAGCGGTACATAAATCTGTGTGTCATCCGCATAGCAATGAAAAGCAATCTCATATTTCCTAAGAATAGAGCCAAGAGGAAGGAGGTACAACAGGAAAAGGAGAGAGCCTAGAACCGAGCCCTGTGGGACACCACACGACAGTGGAGCAGAGGAGGACATATGGCCATCAAGAAATACACAAAAAGTACGCTTGGCCAAATAAGATTTAAACCAATCCAAAGCTTTATGACCAATGCCCACCCACTGTCCCAAACGGGAAAGTAAAAGTCTGTGGTTGACTGTGTCAGAAGCAGCTGATAAATCTAACAGCACCAGGACAACACAGTCACCAGATTCAACTGCTAAAAATATATCATTAAAAACTTTTAAAAGAGCTGACTCTGTGCTATGAAATGTTTTCAAACCGGACTGAAAAACCTCTAAAATATTTTGTTCAATGAGATAGTCCATCAGCTGATTATAGACTACCTTCTCAAGAATTTTTTAAAGGAAAGGTATTTTAGAGATGGTCTGTAGTTTGCCAGAACAGTAGGATCCAAAGTTTTGATATAATCATGCGCAGGGGATGCTTTTCTTCAGAATGGACAGGGGAGATCTTTATTCATAAAACAGTTCGGAAAAGCATCCTTGTACTTTATAGTGAGGCAATATGTTTGGTTGGTATATTATAAAATCCCAATAACAAACATCGAAGCTTCTGCTCATAATGTGATAAAATGTAAAAAATAAATAAATAATAATAAAATAAAATAGGAGTGTGAATATTTTTGGAAGCTACTGCATTCTTCAAGGTAATTGTGTCACCTATCTCATGTCTGCAGAGCTTTAAGCATGCACAAACACACAGCTATACACACCAATCCTGTAGATAAGCACCCTGCTGCCAGCGCGATCCCGTTGTGGGAGAACAGCATGGTATGATGTTTTGAGGAGGCCAAACACAGATGAAGGAGACAGGCATGTGCTGATCTCAGGACTCTCCCTCCTCCAGTGCAGGTAGTTCAGCACGAGCTGGAATAACATGTTAAAGAATTCTTACAGCTGTGCTGTCCCATACATGATCTCTGCATTTGACTGGAAAGTCAATTTGATATACAGTATATACAATGATATTCAATAAAATACAATATACATTCTGATGAGACTCGTTTTTCAGATTAAAGTACCTTTCTACCTTTCTATAGTGAACTGAGTTACTGAAATAAGTGAACTTTTCAATAATATTTTAATTTATTGAATATGTATGTATATACCCAGTACAGCCCTGTCTGTTCGATATGCATGTGCACAGAGTGAATAGTTCTACAGATTTACACTTGATGAACACATGCAGAGTGTATGTGTCGAGATAAGGGCGCACTGCGATGTGCAGTAGTTCAACTTTAAAAAGTGACACCGAAACAAAAGAAGAGGACTTCCAGCTATCACTAAACTCTGCTATTTAGGAACATTTAGGTTTTTAACGCAGCTACAGTGGAGAAACAAAGGTGAACCGAACCTGAGCTTTCAACAATAAAAAACAACAACAATAAAAAAAAGTCAAATTATTGTAACAGCTATTTCTGTGGTAAAGTTAGACTAGTTGTGTCACAACTGCAGAGCTCTGACCCACTTGGCTGAGCTCACGCTGCTTTTTAGTCTATGCAGCTCAGTTGTTTGTCAGACATCAGTATTTTTCAGTCTGTTCACACTTTAGGGCGGTCTGTTCCCAAATAAACAAGTAATGGTTCTCTTAGTATAAAGAGTAAAAAGAAAATAGAGTCAAACTAAGCCAGATTTCTAGATTTCATGTTTTTTTTAGGGAGGAATTTATTTGTCACCAGAATTCTGAAATGTTGCTTAATCAACAGCTGGACTTGCCAAAGTAGTCAACAATGCTGTTTGTTTAAGCTTTATGTGTTTTTACATGATCATTTAGAATGGTTGTCACAGCTCATCTTTTTGCATGTTAAATATTAAACCAAACAATATTACTGCAGAATTCAGACTGTTTAATATCTTGTCTATCAATTTGTTATTTGTAAAAGTTACTCGGTACTTGAGTAGTCATTTTACCAAACATTTTTTAAGTCTTACTTGAAGAATTAGTAGGATGAGTACTTTTAAAAATATAACGCTACTCTTACTAGAGTATAATTTCTGACTGCTCTGCCAGCGTCTACTTAAACCTGACACAGATGATGCTGCCCAAGATGCTAAAGGTCCCAGAGAGAGGTGGAGGCATCAAAGGAGGGCGGAAAATCAAGATTTAGCACAACTGATATATCATTCCATGATTAAACAAACAATTTCATTATCGTATAAGTTTCTAACAGGTAAAGCACCATCTGGCTCTAGCATCCGTAACTGACATCTTTTCTGTGCTGTGAATAAGACAGATTTTCATCCTTACATTTCAAGCACATTGTCTCTCTTTTCATTGGAATATTTCTCTCTGTTGATGGTGTCTGACTTAACTGGACAATTATTAAATATGATTTTTTTTTACTTACCTAAATCTTTTCTTGTTGATCTTTTCTTAGTGTTGTAGTACTAAAATACTTAAACATTCACACAGTTAAGAATCAAATGCACAACAACTGTTGATGGGCAAAGGTCTGGCACTGAAAAGATGAGACAGCTTTAACATTCTTATTCAATCCTGCTTATAATCAAGACCTTTTAAAATATATTTGATTAGTTTGCACTTACCCATATTATTTTTAATGTTCTATTTTTATGCTCTGTCTTTGTGAATCACATTATGAAGGGGCTAGGTAAATAAATATAGCTAGGCCATTTATTCTCAGCTCATTGTTAACTATAAAACAAGCTATGGAAAATTCACAATTTATTAGGTCTGAATATTATAACGGAAATAACAGTGTTGCTGTGGAGACTGGACTTAACTGGACTTGTTGGCCCTTAAAATTAAATTCTGCTCCATCAAACCGACTGATCCGTGATATGATGGAAATTAAAGCTCCACACATAATTTTTGTAGCAACACAACTAGTTCCATTGTCTAAGTTCTAAACTGTTTTCGTCTCAAACTTTAAACCTTTGGCACTTTATGTATAAAAATGGACTGCAGTTTAAAAATTAGTATTTTCCTGCTGGGAATGCATTGGTCCTGTACCTTCAGAGAGAGCGCCAGGTCGAAGTCTCTGGCGCGGAGGAACCTGATGAGAAAGCAGTCGGAGAAGGTTCCTACAGCGGAGAGCTCATCGGCCTGCAGGGCTGCCCGCCTAAGGTTCACCACGTACGTCCTCAGCTGCTCTGAGTCGTCCGGGAGCTCTGTGAGCTGAGAGCCGTTCATATCGCACTCAGGTCGGGTTTCTGTTGCTGCTGAGCTCCTCTGAAGGGTTCTAGAAACCGTCAAATGGGGCCGGCCCGACCTACAGAGGGCAGGGGCGGGCGGGATTGTGTGAGTCGGTGTGCACTTGTTTACTGTAATCAAGGAATTTAACTTTTAGTTTTTCTTTCATCATTTTTTTTTTTGATGGTTTCAAGTTCCAAGTTATGAACTCGGTTTAACAACAAACATGTTTCACCACATTCTCAACTGAATGAACTTTAAGACGTTTTAGAATATTTCCCGTCATACATTTACTGATGGGCTGATGGGCACTCCGGCTTCCTCCCACAGTCCAAAAAATGATTGTTAGGTGAAACTGTCTCTTTAAGTTGCCCTTAGGTGTACATGGTTGTTTGTCCTGTTTCCTAGATGTGCCGTGCCCGTAGACCGTTGGACCCTGTATTGATGGACGGATGGATGGATGGAGGGACATCTAGATGTGTCCATGTCTCCTGTCCACTGGACAGCCTGTTAACCTCTGGAAGCACGGCTCCAGACCACCTTAAAATTGTGGCCTCAGTGACATCTCTTTGGTGATTTTAAGATGAAGAGCCATTTAGTTCATTCCTTTGGTCTTGTGGCGTTTTATATTTAATTGGTGTAAAGGTCAATCTTCGCGACCTAATAAACAAAACAAACGAGGGCTGGAGACCTAGTTTTGCCGCCAAGCTTTTTGGCCTGACCTTCAGGTTTACAACAAAAACCATATTCTAGAACCAGTTTTCATTTCCGAAGAGGCTCAAAAAGCAAACTATTGTCAAGTATTTAAAATATTCAATATTTACTATAGTATCAAATAATAGTTGTATTTAAAATATTTAAAAGTGTATTTATATAAATTACAACAAAAACTATCTGAGGATTTTCTGGAAACAGGTCAAAATTCAAAAGTAGCTAGAATCAAATTCAAATCATTCCAACACAATTCAATCATAAAGTTAAATTCAGATCCAATTAGACAGATCATTTAGACCCTAATTTCAGTTCAGCAAATCATCAAGTTTTCATTTCTCCAGCAACATCCAGAACACAGCTCAACGCCTCCCCCTGCTGTTAAACGTTTAACACTGGAATATAGCCCGTTTTTTTCAGTGACCATCCATCATTCACCATATACAGTGCTCAGCATAAATGAGTACACCCCTATGAAAAGTCAGATTTTTATCACCATCTTAATAAACACAAAAAAATATGTCCAAAAATCTCCCAATGCTGAGTTTTATATAAAACTTTTTTAACTCCATGACATGAAATCAAAGTTAATAATATAACTTGGATCACAAAATCTGCAGTTTTACTAAATTAGTTAAAAAATAAAAATATTATAAATGCACCCTGCAACAACAACCACTACATCTAGTATCTTGAATGACCATGATTTGTAAGGACAGAACCAGGTCTTCAATGCATGGAATTAACAGGTTGGCAGCATAGTGCGACATCTGTCTTTTTCTATTCTTCAAGAACATCTTCTTTTAAAGCCTGGATGCTGCCTGGAGAGTGATGCTCAACTCATCTCTTCAGAATTCCCCATAGGTGTTTGTTTGGGTTCAGATAAGGAGATATACGTGGCCATTCAATCACCTTCACCCCGTTCTTCTTCAGAAATGCAACAGTAGCTTTAGATGTGTGTCTTGGATCATTGTCATGTTGGAAAAGTGCTTGACGGCCAAAGGCACAGAGTGATGATGCCGTCAATGAAATGCAGATCCCCGACACCAGCAGCTCTCATGCAGCCCCACATAAGGACACTGCCACCTCCATGTTTCACTGTAGGAACCATGGATTTTTCTTTAAAATCCTTAACTTTGCCATTGTTGGACCACTTGTTTGCTGAATATTGGGCCATTTACACATTACTGGACACCACCAGGCCTTCCGACATCATCGGCCATTTTGTATCCAGTATTGTACGCCACTACAATTCCCAGTGGGCATTGCGGCTGGTAGGACGGGGACGTCCCAAGTCTGACGTCACAAGAGGTCTGACGTCACACGAGGTTATATATGGAAGGCGGACGCTTTAAACCTTGCTTTCAGCTGGGGACCTCGACACGTTGACCACGCAACTGGAGCAGCAACTCTGGAGACGAGATCCCGAGTGGACTTACATTCTCCCGTTGGCCAACGAAAAGAACGTTCATGACAGAAATTCCTGGAATAAGAAGGCCAGAAATTTCAACTTTACCAATCGAAGGTGTTAGTTTAACACGTAACCAAAAAACCACGGAGTTTCAAAGAGACGGATCGCCACCTTGTTTTTTTTGTTCTAGTCGACTGCTGACGGTCAGATCATATTTTTCCCTTTCGCCAAGGAGGCCAAAGGACGAAGATTGACTGCTCTTCCCGAAGTTAACCGTGGACGCACGTTAACTTCCAACTTTCCCCCTCCTTCTCTCCCCCTCACGCTCGCAGCCCTGAAGAATTGCTCCACAAAGTAATACCCATCTTTTATTATTTTCTTTGATTTCTTTATTAGAAGTAGTCTGGGCAGGGTAGAGAGAGATAGGATTTTTAGTGCGATCAGAATCGCAACTTATAGTCTGATGTTATGAAATTGTATTTGCATGCAACACTGTATTGAGTCCTGAGGCCGCCGCGTCTCACAAGTTGTGTCGTTAACGAGCGAACACCGGAGCTCCGGTAATACTGGACTACGACAGTAACCTCATGATGAAATTCACCATTTTCTTTGTTCCAACTTTACTGCTTGCTAACTTGCCGCCAAAAGGTTTATGACTCTTTGTCTAAGCTGAGTTTACAACTTTGCTTGGGGGGTTTTATGACAGCCCGTGTCCCGCTGGGCTACGCTTTCTGGCGGGCTGTTTCCAAACTTCGTTCAAAACCACATTCCTTTGTCATATTTCCACTTTTGCCATAACTGCTGGTTGATTCAATACACACACACTGCTGTTTTGCTTTATTTTGTTAGTTAGACATTTTTCCCTTTTGTGTAGAACTTTGCATGTTTGAGTAGGTGAAGATTATTGAATCGGGGAGGTGAATGTATGAGGCTGATTGATTTAATAAATTTTCACGTAGATAAAGAGAAGGCGTTTTGTGTTTATTTTGTGCAAGAGTGATTTGTCAGTCAAAATAAGGCAAAGTTCCCCACGAGGGGATTATGATTTTAATTATAATTCTTGATAAATATTCAATTAATCAATAATCTATAATTACAACACCATGCCATACAGTTTTGAAGCCATGGTTTCCAAAAACGGATCGTTATCTCATTACTCCAGAGTACAGAGTCCCAGTACTCTTAATCTTTTTTAGAATGGGCCCTGGCAAATTCTAAGTGTGCTTTTTATGTGCCTGGGCTTTAGGATAGGCTTGCTCCGTGGACGATACCCATGCATGTCGTTCCTCTGCAGTGTGTGACGTATGGTGTCAGGGAAAACAGTCACTCCAGTTTGACTTTCTGCTTCTTTAGCTAACTGCAATGAACTTGCATGGTGATTTTCTTCAAGCATTCTCATCAGAAGATGCTTCTGTCAAGGTGATAACTTCCATGGACGGCCTGGCACCTCTGTGAGATGGTTGCACTTCCATCTGACTGACATGTAAAGCTTTGCTGATCTTCCTGTAGCCCTCAACATTTTTGCAGTCGATGGCCCACATTTGTTTCGTAGTATAGTACCACACAAAAAACCACATTGAACTGTACATGCATGGGGCCGTTAAAAATCTGGGGGTGGTCCACCAAAATCAAAACCAATGACTGGCTTTAAAAAATGCTGAGATGTTTTACTATTACTATATAATAGGAACTACAAAAAAACTATCATAGACCATCTGTCTGTTGTTTTGTTTTTATAATCAGAATCAGAATCAGCTTTATTGCCAAGTTTGTACATACAAACAAGGAATTTGACTCCGGTACACTTTGCTCTTTGGCTTTTGTTTTTGCACTACAGAATATACATATTTACAATGTACAATATACACATATATAAATAAATAAAAAGGTGCATTTGCAACATCTGTATGCTGTTTTTTATTTTATTGAATGTTCAACAGAGAAACAGCCTGAGGAAAGAAACTGTCTCTGTGGCGGCTGGTTTTAGTGAACAGCGCTCTGTAGCGTCGGCCTGAAGGCAGAACTCTAAACAGTTTATGTGCAGGGTGTGTGGGGTCTGCAGAGATTTTAGCAGCTCTTTTCCTGACCCTAGACCTGTATAAGTCTTGGATGGAGGGAAGGTCAGCCCTGATGATTCTCTCTGCAGTCCTGATTGTTCGT
The DNA here is from genome assembly GCA_036173005.1 of Crenichthys baileyi. Lineage (NCBI taxonomy): Eukaryota > Metazoa > Chordata > Actinopteri > Cyprinodontiformes > Goodeidae > Crenichthys > Crenichthys baileyi. Next base: position 103,118 of record JAHHUM010000136.1, on the reverse strand, counting down.
TGCAGTCTGGACCTGTCCTCTTTTGTGGATGAACCGAACCACACTGAGATGGATGAAGACAGGACAGACTGAATGATGGCAGTGTAGAAGATGACCAGCAGCTCCTGTGGAAGGTTGAACTTCTTGAGTTGCCTCAGGAAGTACAGTCTCTGCTGGGCCTTCTTCCGAACAGTGTCTATGTGTTAAGACCATCTCAGGTCCTCAGAGATGGTGGTTCCTAAGAACCTGAAGTGATCCACAGCCGACACGGTGTTGTTGAGGATGGTGAGGGGGGTGTATGGAGGTGGTGTTTTCCGAAAGTCCACTACCATCTCCACAGTCTTGAGTGGGTTTAGTTCCAGGCAGTTCTGACAACACCAGTGTATCAGGCGATCCACCTCCTGTCTGTATGCAGACTCATCACCGTCCTGGATCAGACCAATGACAGTGGTGTCGTCTGCAAACTTAAGGAGTTTCACGGACGAGTCTGCTGAGGTGCAGTCATTTGTGTAGAGGGAGAAGAGGAGTGGGGATAGAACACACCCCTGGGGGGCACCAGTACTTATTATAAATTTATATTTCAGACTGAAAAAACTAGCATTTAAAGTTTCACAGCCTACAAATATTTTCAGTTGTTTTATTCTTTAAAATTATTGGATTTGTTTTTCTTTTTACTAAATGGAAACCATTACAAAATGATTAAAAAGGTATATATAAACATAATAATCTTCAGGTAAACTCTTAACTAAACAATAACATGTTTCCATCACACTGTTGATCACAATAAATTAAAAAGTATATATTGCAGACTTTTAAAAGTACTTCTACATGAACAAAAGTGCAACAACAGTTGGTTAAAAGTTTGATTAAAATAATAAGCAATAGTAAAATTTGGTGTGGAATGTAAAATGCATAAAAATAAGCTTTGGGTTATAGGAAAAACAATTATTAATAGTTTAGTGATACAACAATCCATGAACAGAAATCATTACAACATATATTATTGTATATTATAATGAATAATAGTAATGGTTATTAACAGCAGGATTTTAATGTGGTCACAAACCAAATGTTTTTGCACGTCCACAACTGGGATAAAGGAGCCTGTCCTAAATGACACTTTGTCTATACTGATCTCTTTATGAACTATGGGTGTAAACAAGTAATATCCTTCAAGCTTGGAGCCTGGTGTGACTGAACACCCTGCACATTCTGGAGGAGGAACACAAATGCTGCACTGCTAGGCGAGAGCCATCAAGAGAGAGTCTCTGTAGCTTTTTAATGTATCACCAAGGGGTTCAATGAGGTTAACAGCTGTTCCTAAATGAAGTTGTGGAGACTGTAAAGTATCTGACAAACGTTTTATTTCACTTAACACACTGGTGAATGTGACAAGAAGAGCAACAAACCTATTTCTATTTGAGCTTAAAGGCCTCCTGCCTCCACAGTTCCGTCTCCATTTCTTTCTTTACATATTTCCACCAGAAGGCGAATGATAGGAGGCAGTCTGTCCATCACTGTCTTGGATGCATTATACCTGCATGCCCACCATGTTTCTATCAGCCTCTGTAACTCTCTAGGAACCCCCTCAAACATCTCTCTGAATGTCTGACCATCTATGGTGCACATATGATCCTGATATAAAAACATCTTCTGAAGCAGTTAATAGAAACAGTCGGCTTCAGGGAGGTTCTTGACACTGTCCACTAGTACCAAGTTTAAACAGTGGACATTAGAGTGGGCATAAAAGGCTAATGGACCACTGCTTTAATGCGTGCTCAGACCATTTCTTTGTAAAATTTCAATGACTTTCTGTGTCAGCGTAGCAGCATCCAGGTGCTCTGCTGCCTCGAAAGGAAGAAAACGTTCATGTGCATGCCCACTGTAGTAGTGCTAAATGGCAAGGTACATTTGTTCCTTCAAGCTAATGTCTTTAATCTCATCAACTATAATGCTGAAAGCTTCACTTTTCACAACTTCAACAATAGATTAATTTCAAACCATTTCAGCAGGATGATCTTTGATTTCATTTTGTGTCCAAGGTAGGTTGCACTTTTACAACTTGTCATTTTCTTTATAACTTCGGGATTGTGCTTGGCCAGGAGTTATGTGATGGTGAAAGTTTCCTTTATTCCTTTGTTTCTCGGCGTGCTCTCTTGCAATGTTTTGTGTAGCTGTGAGGAGGAGAGTTTTACCAACAGTTTTTATATCATCTGTTATATCTCACTAGCTTTCTATATTCAGCATTCAAAGAGGTCATGATGGAGGATTTTCTTGTTGCAGAATCTTCATATTCTGCCCATTCTATCATGGTATTTGTGTGAGACTCAGATCTAGCATGGCTTTGGAGGCCACAATTTTTGAAACCCTCATGGGACGTAAATACAGAATCAGAACAAGTGGGGAGACTAAAGTGCCAACAGGTGGAGCAATAAGCAGTCTTTCATTTGAGAGTACTCCAGGCATTTATGTGCAAGGTACCACTCTTTCGTGAAGCTCTGCTGTCGAGATCCCTGAAGAGTTCAGGGAAAACATTTAGGTTGTGGCTGTTTTGGACCAACTCATCTGGACTGGGAAATATCTACAATTGAGCAGAAGAGAAAAATAAAAAAATTAGGTTTAACCATGATAACACTTAGAATACAGTACATAGACAGCCCTTCTGTAATACTGGCCTACATATAGTTAGTTTTAACATAATGCACTTACAGGGGTTGGACAATGAAACTAAAACACCTGGTTTTAGACCACAATAATTTATTAGTATGGTGTAGGGCCTCCTTTTGCGGCCAATACAGCGTCAATTCGTCTTGGGAATGACATATACAAGTCCTGCACAGTGGTCAGAGGGATTTTAAGCCATTCTTCTTGCAGGATAGTGGCCAGGTCACTACGTGATACTGGTGGAGGAAAACGTTTCCTGACTCGCTCCTCCAAAACACCCCAAAGTGGCTCAATAATATTTAGATCTGGTGACTGTGCAGGCCATGGGAGATGTTCAACTCACTTTCATGTTCATCAAACCAATCTTTCACCAGTCTTGCTGTGTGTATTGGTGCATTGACATCCTGATACATGGCACCGCCTTCAGGATACAATGTTTGAACCATTGGATGCACATGGTCCTCAAGAATGGTTCGGTAGTCCTTGGCAGTGACGCGCCCATCTAGCACAAGTATTGGGCCAAGGGAATGCCATGATATGGCAGTCCAAACCATCACTGATCCACCCCCATGCTTCACTCTGGGCATGCAACAGTCTGGGTGGTACGCTTCTTTGGGGCTTCTCCACACCGTAACTCTCCCGGATGTGGGGAAAACAGTAAAGGTGGACTCATCAGAGAACAATACATGTTTCACATTGTCCACAGCCCAAGATTTGCGCTCCTTGCACCATTGAAACTGACGTTTGGCATTGGCATGAGTGACCAAAGGTTTGGCTATAGCAGCCCAGCCATGTATATTGACCCTGTGGAGCTCCCAACGGACAGTTCTGGTGGAAACAGGAGAGCTGAGGTGCACATTTAATTCTGCTGTGATTTGGGCAGCCGTGGTTTTATGTTTTTTGGATACAATCCGGGCTAGCACCCGAACATCCCTTTCAGACAGCTTCCTCTTGCATCCACAGTTAATCCTGTTGGATGCAAGAGGGGTATGGGGGTATGCTGACATTACCCTGGATACCGTGGCTCTTGATACGTCACAAAGACTTGCTGTCTTGGTCATAGATGCGCCAGCAAGACGTGCACCAACAATTTGTCCTCTTTTGAACTCTGGTATGTCACCCATAATGTTGTGTGCATTTCAATATTTTGAGCAAAACTGTGCTCTTACCCTGCTAATTGAACCTTCACACTCTGCTCTTACTGGTGCAATGTGCAATCAATGAAGACTGGCTACCTGGCTGGTCCAATTTAGCCATGAAACCTCCCACGCTAAAATGACAGGTGTTTTAGTTTCATTGTCCAACCCCTGTAATTACCTATTAACAAAAATTTAAGGCCATTGTACTATCACTGTTTAGACCACATTGAGGAACCCAAACATTTTATCAGGAAATTATGGGTACAGTATCTGACGTTTACCTGAAGGCCAAGAAACAGGATGGGAAGCTGGAGTCTCATTCCTGAGCTCTGGCTGTGAAACTGCTTCCACCTGCTCGCTGCTGCTGCTGCTGCTTGCCTGCTCATATGCTTGCTTTGTCACCATTTCTTTTTCTGTATCTGCTTTAAAGGCATATTTTCTATCTCAGCAAAAACCACCCATAGTCCTCAGGAAGTTCTTTGAATACGACTTCAATGAGATCTGTCTCTGGCACATGCACTCACTCATGACTGTGTTCCACACCCACGTTCAAGAAATGGAGCAGGAGAACATGTCCATTATGGAAGTAAAGAAAATACTGAACAATATCCACATTGTTCTTTTTCAACCCAAGAGCCACAACCTCATGTCCTGTAAAGTTAAGCGACTACTGTCACAAAAGCACCAAGGGCTGTGAACAGTTCTGAGACCTGTACAGTGCATGTCTGGAGTATCGGGAGAAGTGGAGGACTCCTATGGAAGAATTCTCAACATTTATGTTGATGGATCTCTAGCCAAACTGGAATTATGTGGATGTCTGAATCAAGTACCTAGGAGAGAAGGGGGTGCCATTTGATGATGTTTTGACTAGGTCATCAATCTGAAGAAATTCAGAGAAAGTTGCAAAGGTGATGAGGAGTTCAGTGGCCTGCAGGTGCACCAGAGGTGGACCAAATATTTTGAGAAGGCAAGAAGCATTGCATGTCACACAGAACCACTGAAGATTGCACAGTTAGTCTTTGCACTTCCCTCTCACAGTCAAAAATTAATGTTGAGAGGGTTTTTTCACTGATGCAGAGCCAGTGGACCAAGGAGAGAAACCAGCTGTCTGTTGAGTCACTGAAGGGGATTCTATTAGGGCAAAACAATTTCAGACGCTTCTTGCAAAGACTTTCATGCGTATTTGTTGAACAACTGAAAACTGCTGAGAAAGATCAGATCTACAGAAAAATATGAATGGGTAGACAAGGAGAATGATGACAAAAAGCAGGATGAAGAAGACAACTAAAGATAAAAGTATAGATACTTTTTGTTTGTTGAGTCAGTATCTTTTTGAGAGTTTATTTATTTATTACACTGAAAAGGTATTAAGTGATACTTCGTTGAAGCTGGATTTTCTATTATAGAAAAGGTCATATTTAGAATTTCTTACAATTCAGTTTTATTTATATAGCGCCAATTCACAACACATGTCGTCTCAAGGCACTTCACAAAAGTCAGGTACATACATTCCAATTAGTCCTAACCATTAACCACATTCTATGGGAAGGAAAAGTAAATCTTAATGGATGTAGCTCCTTTGGTCGTTTCATCTAGAAAGAAAAAAGAGATAAACTCTGAGCCAGTTTTCAAGATTAGAGTCTGAAAGAGAGCACATATAATTAGTTACAGTAAAAGCTCAGTCAATTACTATATCTAGAAGAGAGAAAGGGTTAAACACTGAAAGACAGGGCCATGTGGATCATCTGTAGAAGGTGAGCATTAAGTTGTTGCCAGCAGAAGCTTGGAGGATTCCCCTCTCCAGGAAGGTGTTACAGGTAGATACAGAGTCCGGCCAGGTGTAGCTTCTAGGAAGAGAAAAGAGAGAGAACAAAGTTAAAAGCTGAAATAAAAGCAAATAATGCAAAATTGGAGAGAAGTATGAGAATGTAGCACAGAGAATGAAAGTGGTCATTATGTCCTCCAGCAGCCTAAGCCTATAGCAGCATAACTTCAGAGATAGTTCAGGATAACCTAAGCCACTCTTAGCTATAAGCTTTATCAAAAAGGAAAGTTTCAAGCCTAGCCTTAAAAGTAGACAGTTTGTCCATCTAGAGCCCACTGATGGTCATTGTTATACTAAAAACCACAACGATTGGGATACCTCTCTCTGTCAGACTGATTATAACCATTGGGAAAGAGAAGGGTCATACAGGTTGCAGAAATGGAGGGTGTGTTTGCACCTCAACCATAACTGAGCCGGTTTAGGCTAAACCTGACTCCCCCTTACTCCATCCAACAGGGGGGGAGGAAGGCTCCCTCCCTCATAAACTAAGCCACTCTAACTATAAGCTTTATCAAAAAGGAAAGTTTTAAGCCTTGCCTTAAAAGTAGATAGGGTGTCAGCCTCACGGACTAAAACTGGGAACTGGTTCCACAGGAGAGGAGCCTGATAACTAAAGGATCTGCCTCCCATTCTACTTCTAGAGACTCTAGGAACCACCAGTAAACCTGCAGTCTGAGAACAAAGTGCTCTGTTAGGAACATATGGAACAATCAGATCTCTGATGTATGATGGAGCTAGATCATTAAGGGCTCTATATGTGAGGAGGAGAATTTTAAATTCTATTCTGGATTTAACAGGGAGCCAATAAAGGGAAGCTAAAATAGGAGAAATATGATCTCTCTTTTTAATTTTCATCAGAACTCTTGCTGCAGCATTTTGAATCAGCTGAAGGCTTTTAACTGCATTTTGTGGACATCCTGATAGTAAAGAATTACAATAGTCCAGCCTTGAAGTAACAAATGCATGGACTAGTTTTTCAATGTCACTCCTGGACAGGATATTTCTAATTTTGGCAATGTTCCAGAGGTGAAAGAAGGAAATCCTAGAAACCTGTTTAATATGGGATTTAAATGACATGTCCTGGTCTAAAATAACACCAAGGTTTTTTACTTTATTACCGGAGGTCAATTTAATGCCATCCAGGTTAAGTGATTGACTAAGCAGTTTCTTTTTTAAGGACTCTGGTCCAAAGATGACAACTTCTGTCTTGTCTGAAATTAGAAGCAAAAAATTTTAAGTCATCCGAGTTTTTATGTCTTCAAGACATGCTTGTAGTCTATCTAACTGGTTGGGTTCATCAGGATTTATGGATAAGTAAAGCTGAGTGTCATCAGCGTAACAGTGAAAATTTATTCTATGCTGCCTGATAATTTGACCTATTGGAAGCATATATATAGTAAAGAGAATTGGCCCAAGTACTGAACCCTGTGGTACTCCACAATTAACCCTGGAGTTTAAAGATGATTTATCATTTACATGAACAAACTGGAATCTGTCAGACAGATAAGATTTAAACCAGCCTAGTGCTGTTCCCCTGATCCCTACAGCATATTCCAGCCTTTCTAAGAGAATATTGTGATCGACTGTATCAAATGCAGCACTGAGATCTAACAGAACCAGTACAGACACAAGTCCATTATCTGAGGCAATAAGAATATCATTAGTGACTTTCAGCAGAGGTGTTTCAGTGCTATGATGAGCTCTGAAGCCTGACTGAAACTCTTCAAACAGATCATTGCTGTGTAAATGCTCACACATTTGATTAGGAACTATTTTTTCAAGAATTTTAGATAAGATTGGAAGATTGGATATAGGTCTGTAATTTTTCAAGTCATCTCGATCAAGCGAAGATTTCTTAAGTAAAGGTTTAATTATAGCTACCTTAAAAGCTTGTGGTACATATCCATTTACTAAGGATAAATTAATCATATCTAAAATGGGGCTGGGAACACTTCCTTAAATAATTTGGTTGGGATTGGGTCTAACATACAAGTTGAAGGTTTAGATGAAGCTAATATTTCTGATAACTCAGGAAGCTCCTCAGGATCAAAACAGTCCAAACACAAATCAGGTTCTACAGTTACTTCCAATGTTGTTTCACTTGCTGAGGATGAAGTAATCATCTTCGGGAGTATGTCAAAGATTTTCTTTTTAATAGAATCAATTTTATTTAAGAAGAATCCCATAAAGTCATGACTGCTAAGAGCTAAGGGAATGGATGTCTCAACAGAGCTATGACTGTGTAAGTTTAGTAACTGTACTAAAGAGAAACCTAGGATTATTCTTGTTCTTTTCTATTAATGATGAGAAATAAGCTGTTCTAGCTTGGTGAAGTGTCTTTTTATACAACAGTAGGCTATTTCTCCAGATTAAGCAGGAATCCTCTAGGTGTGTAGAGCGCCATTTTCTCTCCAATTTTCTAACATTGTGCTTTAAAGTACGCAGCTCTGATTTAAACCAGGGAGCCAGCCTCCTATGAGTGATTACCTTCTTTTTCAAGGGGGCTGCATTGTCTAATGCATCACGCAATGATGAAGTAACACTATGAACAAGAGAATTAATTTGTGAAGGGGAAGAAACAAAATTATTGGCCTCATCTGTGTTTTTCTGTGATAATGAGGAGATTAAAAGTGGAACAGATTCTTTAAAGGTTGTTACAGCATTGTCTGATAATGATCTACTATAATGACATTTTCTGTCAGGTGTGGAGTACTCTGTTAAATTAAACTCAAAGGTTATTAAGAAATGGTCAGACAGGACAGGGTTATGAGAAAATATTGTTATTTCTTTACACTCAATGCCATATGTCAGCACAAGGTCCAGAGAATGAAGACAAAGGTGGGTAGGTTTGTTAATGTTTTGAGCAAAGCCAGTTGAGTCTAAGATAGCATTAAAGGCTATATTTAGGCTATCACTTTAAGTGTCAACATAAATGTCAAAATCCCCCACTATAATAACCTTAGATAAAGGTCTGAAAACTGAGAGAAAATTGAGAGTAAGGGCCTGGTGGACGGTACAAAACAACAAACAGAAGTGGTTTTAGTGCTTTGCAATTTGGATGCGGAAAACAAAGGATTAAATATTCAAAAGAGTTGTAGCTATTGATTAGTCTGGGACTAGTCAATAAATCGGACTGAAAGATGGTTGCTACTCCTCCTCCTCGCCCAGTATTTCGAGGTATGTGAAAATTTAAATAATTAGTAGGAGTTGACTCATTTATAGTAACATAATCCTCTTGCTGCAGCCAGGTTTCTGTGAGGCAAAATAAATCAAACTGATTGTCAGAAATCAGGTCACTAACTAGCAAAGACTTTGAAGAGAGAGATCTTATGTTCAGTAAGACACGTTTGTTTTATTTTTCTTTTTAGTCCGAGTTTTGTTTATTTTTATGTGTTTATAAAATGAACATTATTTTATTTTATTTATTCATTTGAAAAGAGAGCTATCATTTTGTTACAGATTTTAGCTTATTACAGAAGATATTTTTGTACCATTGCGGCAAAATAAAGCATGTTCATTAACCTCTGAGAAGCCTGCCTGAATTTATGTCTCGAGGCCGGGCCAAGTGTCCTCTTTTTTTTGGAAATCAAAATATGGTAACCCTAATTGACCATGAACTCAAACTAGTACTACTATAGTTTTATTATAGTATAGTCAAAGCAAAGAACTTGCCTTTGATGCTGCATTTACTGTTAATCGGAAAGGGCAGATACGTTTCGAGGGTGGGCGGGGGTCAAGGCCCCTCCTGACTCATACATATAGGCATTTGAGTAGCATGCCCAAAATAATCTGAAGTTGTATACCATTCTTAACAGTCCAAGCCGTTCTAAAGCATCCTAATTGCCCTGATTCAGCTGTTTTTATCAACTCAACAGGTGAAAAACACCAGCTCTCTGCAGTTGGTTTGTGGACAGTCATGGCTAAGATAAGGAACCTGTGGCTGCTCACGAGTCAGAAAAGGGCTATAAGGCGATATCTAAATGTTTTTTAAGTTACAGTGACTACACTGCAGAGTATTGTTAGAAAATACAAGATGTACCACACTGGAAAATCACAGAGGATGAGTTCGGAAGCCAAAAGTGACACCTGTGCTCGTCAGAAGGATAATGAGAGGTGAAAAAAAATGCAAGGATCACTAACAAGGCTATCCTGGTGAATCCGGGCTCTGCTGAAGGCAACGTCTCAAGGCAGACAGTCGAACGGACGCTGCACACTACGGGTTCCACAGATGCAGACAAAGGAGGATGCCACATCTCTAGATAAGGGACCCAAGAGCCAGCTTGGCTTTTGCAAATGCTTATCTGAACATAAAATACTTCCAATCTTTTGTTTTATAGTCAGATGAAACAAAAATTTAATTGTTTGGCCACACTGATGCATCCTAATTTGGAATAGAAAAGGAGAAGCCTTCAACCCTAAAAACACCATCGCCACTGTCATACATGGTAGTGGAAACTAAATGCTTTTGTGGGTGTTTTTTAGCCAATGGACCAGGGACCCTAATCACAGTGAGTAGCACCATGAAAAAAACAATACCTCAAGATTTTCAATGACATCAGGCAGTGTGCAGTTAAACTTGGCCTTGGACACCAGTCAACATTTCAGCTCAACAACGACCCAAAATACACAGCAAAAGTGGTTATCAGAAAAAAACGTTAATGTATTGCAGTGGAACAGCCGGAGTCCTGACTTTAGAATCTGTGGAGGGAGCTAAATTTTAGGGTAATGGCAAAGAGACCCTCCAACCTGTAAGAGTTGGGGCTCATCACTATTTTTAAATTTCCTATTCATTATTGAGAAGTGTATGCTTAATTTTGGACATGCCACTTTCTGTTCAAATGTAAATAAAAGCTGGGACATCTACGAGATGGTGTCATTTCCAATCAAGAAAAAACTTGCTGGTTGAATAAAAGTAACTTTAAGTCCAAATATGGTATGAATAATTTTGGCCTTGACTATATATATAAATCAATACAGCGAAGCAAGCCATGCCCATATCTCACAGCTCTGAACGTCCCACCTAACCACAGTAAAGGAAGCCAAGCCTCCAATTTTTCCACATCAGTAGTCTGAACCTCACCAAACTGGACATCACCATGTCTTCAGTTCACCACTGTGAACCTAACCACATTGCCATCTCACTGCTTAGAACCTCAGTTAGCCACAAGCCATGTGAGAGACCCTGAAAATGTTGAAGTTACTTTGCAGATGAGACCGAAACTGTTGTGTGGTGGCCATTAACTCTGAACACACCCTGTGACACATGGTGGTGCAGGCATTATGTTGTAGAGATGCTTTTCCTTAGCAGAGACTGGGAAACTGGTCAGAGTGGATGGAGCCAAAAAAGGAACAATTCTGAAAGAAAACGTGTTGGAGGCTGAGGCAGAGGATTACCTTCTAACAGGACAACCCTAAACACATAGCCAGATGTAAAGTGGCATCGCTTAGATCAAAGCATATTTATGTGCTAGAATGGAAAGCTGTCAGACCTACCCAAAAACACGTGCAGCTGTAATTGCAGGGAAAGGTGCTTCTACGACGTAATGACTCTAGATGCCTGAATATATATTTAAATCACACAGTAAAAAATATTCAAACCCACGTATCATTTTCTGTTTACTTCACAATTATGGTTGTTTTACTCTATGTTGGTTTCTGCTTTTAACCTCATACAATGTGAAAACATAAAGGAGGAAAAAGAATATTGGGAGGTGCTGTAGATGATCCCACCTGTTTCTCTCAGTAAGTAGTCAGTGAGGTTCTGCACATTTCTTATTCAGTTGAAAAAAATCTGTAGGTAAAGTTTAAATATTAATGTTTGAAAGAATGACTCAGAGCCGAGTTTTAGGCAATTTTACTAGAAAATTTGAACAAGATGGTGAACCAGGCACCTCTGTAGCATCACACTGCTAACATACAGACAACAACAATAGCACAGTCACTGATTATACAATGCTTCTCAATCATTTATTCAACAGTATATATAAGATTTAATCTGGAGTTCCAGAGTGTGGCGCAGCAGAGTCTGGTTAATAGAGATCAACAAAGCTCTCAGTTCTACAGTGGTTCCATCTTTTCTTTCATTACAATGCCAGAGAGTGTTGATCAATGTGAAGGCTGCGTTCGCAACCTTTTTCATCTTCCATTCTTAGAAGGTTTACAGCCATCATAAGCGTCCCGTATGAACTTGGAGCAACTTCCCAAAAAGGGTTCCTGGCGTAAAAAGATGGCAACAAAGCACTCAGTTTGTAACTATGATGAAGAGCATGAATGTTTCCTGGAAGTAGAGACCGGTAGGTTGATGCGACCACACAGTGTCAACAACAACCGAGAGAAAGTCCCACTTTGTAACATCTTTACCTCCTGTGTAAAAAAGTAAACGTCTTTCAGAGGGACTGATGGAGATGGGGGAAGCTGTTGGCCTGAAGCAGTCTGCTGAGCTGCTTAAACATCAGAAGCAACCCTGATTCCCGAGTGATGCATACAGAGAACCATGAATTAATCAGAGCACTGTTTCTCAACATCTGATGCTGTAACAATGTTCACTTATTGCTCAGTCCAAAGTCATTTTAGGGTTCTGCAGACAAAGACAATGAACACATACCTTTGAATTCTTCATGGAGTCAGCTTTCTTTTAATGACATATGACGTAACAGTGACCTCTTCTCAGACCTTTTGTTAGATCAGACCACTGGGAAGCCAGTGAGACCTACAAAGAGTTCTCTCAAGGCAAAAGCATGGCTATCTAGTGGATCCAATCAGCTCTGGAGATCTGTCAGGAGTTAGTTGGGATTTGTTGGAGCTATTCTACATTTAGGTGTTCAACTTAGGAATTCCTAAGTCATTCTAAAACAACCTGGGTTTGGTCCTGCAAATTCCACCATTCAAGACAAGGTCCTTTAACACCTTTTCGAATATAAAAACATTAAAAAAAATCTGTTATGGTCAATAGGTTAAGAAAACATTAATTTTGCCAAAAGATCTGAGAACTCTGTATCTGAACAAAAACGGGAAACAAAAATCACAAATAAGGATCTTCAAAGAGTTTGACAATGTTGGGCAATCCTTTACTTTTGGAAACAATATTTAGCAGATAAATGAAAAAGGGAGGAGTTCACCTGTCTGAGCCAGTCTGATGATGGGCTGCTGTTAATGTTTGACAGAACTATGCATCATCATAGGGAATGTGAGAAAAGTTTTAACGTGGTCTAAATCCAGCTTGCCTGCAGCTGAAATGATTTCATTACTAAGTGAAAGTGAGTGGAATAAATAAAGTTAAGACAGACAACATATTGGTCAACTTTTCTGGATTTCTGTTGTCAAAATAATGCAGATCTTTGTTAATGTGTGAATGCAAGAAACAAATACATTCATGGTACATTCAGGAGACCATGGATATTGACATATAGGGGCAGGAATGTCTGACGGCCAGTCCAGAAACTGCTGTGATGCTTTGGAATCAGTAGGTGAAGGTGCAAATGTGATGAAAATATCCTGAGTTCAAATGTCTTTCCACTACTCTCGAGTCTTGGTGGTAAGCAAGGCTCTCCACCCGTATGGCTTTACAATTCTTTCATCATCACAACACAAGAAACATATGTCATATGTCATATAAAGCTTAGTCTTCCTGGGTTTACACACATAAAACCGGAATTTTTATGGTATGAAATGTCTGTCAGAACACCTCAGGCGAGATATTCCATTATGATTTTCTAGACATTACTTACGTTAAAACTATAATAGACTAAATGTAAAGAAACTGGGATGTGTGAAAACACAAGAACCACTAAAGAAACAAGAATTATTTACTTCAAATCTGCAGCCAGCTGTGTTTAAAGGTTTTTAATCTATGAATCAGCTTTTTCCTATCAGGCCAGGTCTTCTAAAGCTTTACTTCCCTCCCACAGGCAGGGACACACTCCATCTGCCAGGAGGATTCCAGGCTAAAATGGATATATAATCCCTGCGGTGAGTTCGGGTCTGCCTCGAGCTCTCTATCTTCTGTGATCTGCACAGAAAACTTCTAAAGACAGGAATCCAGATAGCATCCTGATTAGATATCCCACTTAACTCCGCAAACTCCTTTCAATCCAGAGGAGCAGCAGCTCAACTCAGAGCTCCCCTAGATGTAGGAGCTCCTCAAACCTCTCTCTATAGCAGAACCCAGCCACCCTACAGAAGAAGCTCACGTCAGTATCCGGGATCTCGTTCTTCCAGTGATGATCCATAACCCATGACCATATGTGGCTCAGCTTTGTCTTCCCCAGGAGAACTTGGAGCATTACTGCAAAAAAGCCCCAATATGTCAGTTCATCTCCTGCTCTATCTATACCTCACTCATGAACAAGACAGTCCTCCCCATTAGGCACAATCTCACCCATGGAGCAGTCCACCTGGAGAACCACCCTCATATTTTGGGGACTAAACTTCCTTCTAAACAAGATGTGATGGAGCTTCCTTCCTGCACTTGTCACATTAAATAATCTGCTGATGGGAAAACCTGCGGTTACATTAAGTTTAGGGGTTCCTCTGACATCTTAAATATAAACAATAGAGATAATTAGGGGATAAAAAACAAGCTTTAATTTTTAAACCAACCAGAAAAAATTTGAATTTAAGGCCTTAACAACAATCCAAGAAGCAGAGACGGTCCGGTTGTGATAACATCCCATGGTGCTACAGCTATAACTTGTGATTATTTTGACTGAAGTTTGAAACACATTTATAATCATTAAAACAAAACAATAGAAATGAGTAAAATTCTCAGATTTATAGTAATTAAAGCCTGAAAGCCACACATGCAAGAGCAGCAGCAGCATGTCTGTTTCCTTCATACTTTAAATCACGTAATAATTCACAATTGTAGGCCTATAATTGTCCTTATTTTTATCTAGGAAAATAGTTGCAGAAGAACTTAACACTACTAATCTAAAAAAAATAAAACTATAACAAGAGTATTTACTGTCAGCTTCAACAGATGGCTGAAATTTGAAGCCCATGTTGCATGGAGAGTGCTTTAGAAATAAATGGACATTCCCACTACATTTAGCCAATTTTCTTAAAGTAATTGAATGTAAGCAAAGTAAAACACTGGTATTCATCTCAAGTAAGTTGGGTTTGAATTATGTGTTAGTAAACTATAACATCATTCACTGTTGGTTTATAATTGGTTTAGGGTCCATTCAAACAGTACCACTTCATCACCTTGGCCATTTCTAAGGTAGATTTCTAACTTGGTAATTAGTTTGCCACTGGGTCATGCAGTGGAAACACCTTTTGACTCTAATGCTTTTGATTTTTTGGCAGTATAAACTGGTGAGGGGCAGACAGGTGACCTCTCCTCATAATCATAATAATCATTATTGTTGCATTTTAATTCAACAAGTTTTATACAACAAATACGACACTATACCCTCCTGTTCCGCAGACCTCAGATTTCCAATCTGGATTTCTGGGGGACAAGACAAAAACCATCGGAATCATAGTCGACTTGACAGGCTTGTTTGGGCATCTCTCCCAGTCACACACATACATTCAGGAGAACTGTCTCCTAACAGACAGACATCTTTCACACATTCCGAGTGGAAACCGACTGTGGGATCTTCATTGTTTTTAGAAAGGAAAGGAACTTCATAGATAAACAGTCATTCCAGCTGCTGTTCTAAACAGTCAGACCTTCACTTGTTTTTCTGCTTGGTCTTTTCTGAACCTTTTAACAAACAGTCTCACAATTACAAACAGCATTTCTAATGATAGTCAGTGTGTTGATCATCACCCTGGGTTCCATCGAAATAAATCATTGCTTTTGTACATGGAATGAATTCCCATTGACCTTGTCTACAAAGTGCATGTTGGTGTTTCCAAAGTGTGTAAGTTGCAAGAAGGCAGCTCTGTGATGAAGAGACAGGATGAGTTAGAGATGGGGAATGATTGGTTGGCTTTGCCATTCGTTGATCAGTACGGTCTGCTGCATCATGATGGAGAGGAAGAATAAGAGACAGTTTCATTTCTCTTGTTGTGGAAGAAGGGATTGTATCTAACTGTTTGGTCCAAATGATCAGAGGGACACTCGTGTGTCAATGAAGGCCCCTTTCTGAGCATTCCTGTTATGCTAGGAGTGTGGGAATGACACAGAAGAACAGAGTGAGTTCAGTGGCACTGAAAAGGGGCAGGAACACAACGTCTCAAGCCGATTTGCTTGCTTTTTCTTTAGCTGCGTTGATCATGCTGAAGCTCTGAGGACACTCAAAGCAATAATGGAGGAGTCCACTGCTGGATGATTTTCACCCACTCACTGGGTTAGGACAGGTTCTTACTGAAGGGAGAGTAGCCACAGGGCTGGTTTAAAAGTTCAAAACGGTCAAAATTCTCCCCTTGAAATAATGTAGAACCCTAGCAGAGGCTCATGAATTAGAAAATGATTCAGAGGTCAAACCTGTCCTTTCTTGAGTTCAACGCCCACTCGCTGGGTAACTTCTCGCTTAGGAGGCAGAGTTTCCTCCTTTGAATAAATTGTGGACCCAGGCGAGGGGCGTGGCCTGATGTCAGGAGTCATCATCGGTGTCCTCGATCAGAACTTTGGTGTCGCGGGTTTTTGATCTGTTGGTGGAAAAGAGAAGCCTTTAAAAACAGCTTCAACATGTGGCACATGCACCAATACTTCAACACTACCATAATAACAGTAATACTATTATAACAACTAATCATAACAATAAAAAGCAATAAAAAGCTGGTCATTTGTGATGAAGCTTTAGTAACAAAGATCCTGTCCCTCTATGTCTGATTTCTTAATAACAAGGTAACTGCTGTCAGTTAGATGTGGAACTTTATGATGTAGAAAAACAGCAGAATTCATATAATACAAATAATGATTTAAAAATAAGATCTGAAGGCCTAAAACTGGAGATTTGCCATTTAATTCTGATTGATTCGTCTCTGAGGGGACTAGAAACAATGCATATATTGGCTGGCCTACCTTTGTACACACTTATTAACACTGATTATAGTATACTTATGATATAGCAGAATATGGGCATTAGCAATAGATATCCAAGATGAATGCTCACTGTGAGGTGAGCCGTGGCCTGCGCAGACTCATGCTGTAGCTTCTTTTCCAGCTTTTCTTGCCCTGCCGGTTCCTGACTCCGTCCTCCTGGTCCATCATCTGCTCCAGCAGAGTCTGGTCATCGGCGTTGAGCGGGGCCACACTGATGTCTCGGACCGCTCTGAACTCGCCACAGTTATTTAGATGCTCGTTCTCAAGTCGGAAGAAATTCCACACAAAGCGCCTGGAAATTATGAAAACAATCCGTTAATAGCCAGTGCTTTGATGCTCAACATCATATCATTCTCCTTGTTTATTTATTGATGCAATTAATACAAGATAAACAGAGAATTTAAAAATAAGGGCAGCATCTTAATCAGAAAAAAAAATGTCTAACTGGGACTGTATTCCTTCATGAGGGAGAAACAAGAAATGGAAAATGTAGAGATTATTAAAGAAGGGAAATTCTTTTTGTACCTAAAGACCTCCAGCGGAGCCAGCAGTGTTGCCAATATGTCAGCGATGCCTTCAAACTTGGTGAGTGAGGTGAGAGTGATTGTTAAAATCCATGCAAAACGTAAGAGAACATCCTCTACTATAGCACAGTAGTAATAGGCCTGAAGAGACAGAGGACATGAAAGACAGATTTCAGTAAATCGTCACATGACCAGCGATCCCAGAGCTCCGTCTGCTGAAGGATACCTTGTGTGGGTAGACTATCTCCTCTCTCAGGAAGGTATTTTCTCCTGCATTGCGGTCAAACAGGCCCCAGTCCATCTTCAGATCCCAGATCAGTGTATAACAAGAGCTTACAATTAAACAGGCAATGTACAAGTATAAGTAGATCTTTCGTTCTGGGTCAGATTCTGTGGAGAGAAGAACCGGCAGTTAGTTATAAGCTCACTAACTCACAGACATTAAAGAAAAGTAACCGAAATCTCTCCAAAAATAGTACTCTAGTATTCTCTGTAGTGTCTGGTGTACTTGTGAGTCTGGCTGTGTGGTGACATCACACATCACTTCTGACAGCTGACTGCCAGATAGGAACAGACTGTATGTCAGGACTCTGTGGCTAATCAGATAGTTGATGTTTTTTAAAGTGAATTAGGATAAATTTGACCTTCACATTTTTAAGTCAAAATTCTAAAAACTTTTCCAGACTAAAAGATGGATGGATAAAACAAATGTGGCTTACTGAACATAAGATCTCTCTCTTCAAAGACGTTGCTAGTTAGTGACCTGATTTGTGACAATCAGATTAATTTATTTTGCCTCACAGAAAACCTGGCTGCAGCAAGAGGATTAATGTTTACTATAATGAGTCAACTCCTACTATTAAATTTTTAAATTTTTCACATTCCCTTCCCAAATACTGGGGGAGGAGGGGGGAGTAGCAAAACCATCTTTCAGTCCGCATTTATTGACTAGTTCCAGACCCAATCAATAGCTACAACTCTTTTGAATATTTTTAATCCTAGGTTTTTTTCCTCATCAAATTGCAAAAACACTAAAACCAAATTCTGTTTGTTGTTTTTGGAAACCGTCCACCAAGGGGCCCTTTACTCTCAATTTTTTGATCAGTTTTCAGACCTTAATCTAAGGTTTTTTAAGTTGGGGGTTTTGGACATTTAATGTTGACACTTAAATGATAGCCTAAAATTTTAGCCTTTAATGCTATCTTAGACTCAATTGGCTTTTTCTCAAAAAAATTAACCCAAAAACCTACCCACCTTTGTCTTCATTCTCTGGACCTTGTGCTGACATATGGCATTGAGTGTTAAGAAAAAATATTTTCTCATAACCCTGTCCTCCCCTGACCATTTTTTAAAAACCCTTTGAGTTTAATTTAACCGGTAAAATCCCCCACCTGAAAGAACATTTCATTTAAAAAAATTTTATCATTATCAGACGATGCTGTAAAAACCCTTTAAAGAATCTGTTCCACCCTTTTTAATCTCCTCATTATCACAGAAAAACAACAGATGAAGGGCAAAAATTTTTGTTTTTTTTTCCCCTTCACAATTGATTCTCTTGTTACAGTGTTTACTTCATCATTGCGTGATGCCCTTAGACAATGCAGCCCCCTTTTAAAAATAAGGTAATCACTCATAGAGGCTGGCTCCCTGGTTTTAAATCAGAGCTGCGTACTTTTTAAAAAACATGTTAGGAAAAATTGGGGAGAAAAAAGGCGCTCTACACACCTAGAGGTTTTTTTCCCTTTAAAACGGAAAAAAACCTTTTTTGTAAAAAGACACTTCACCAAACTAGAACAGCTTATTTCTCATCATTTTAATATGGGGAAAAACAAGAAATATCCTAGGTTTCTCTTTAGTACAGTTATCTAAACTTAAAACAGAGTCATAGCTCTGTTGAGCCATTAAAATTTCCCATAGCTCTTAGCAGTCATGACTTTTGGGATTCTTTTAAATAAAATGGGTTCTATTAAAAGGAAAATCTTTGATATACTCCCCGAAGATGATTACTTCATCCTAAAAAAGTGAGACAACATTGGGAAAAAACTGCAGAACCTGATCTGTGTTTTTGGACTGTTTTTTTATCCTGTGGAGGGTTTTCCTGAGTTTCCAGAAATATTAGCTTCATCTAAACCTTCACTTGTATGTTAGATCCAATCCCAACCAAAATTTTTAAGGAAGTGGTTTTCCCTTTTGATTAAACCCCCCTTTTGATATGATTTAAATTTTCTTTAGTAAATTGGATATGTACCCCCAGGGTTTAAGGTAGCTGGTAAATTTAAACCCTTTCTTAAGAAATCTTCGCTTGACGAGATGACATGAAAAATTACAGATCTATATCCAGTTTTTCAAATCTTATCTAAAATTCTTGGGAAAATTTTTTGTGCTAATCAAATGTGGTGAGCATTTACACAGCAATGACCTGTTTGAAGAGTTTCAGTCAGGCTTTAAGTTCATCATAAGGCACTTTTAAAACAGCTCTGCTGAAAGGGCCCTAATGAATTTTCCCTTATGGCCTCAGATAATGTTTTCTGTACTGGTTTTTGTTAGATCTCAGTGCTGCCCTTTGATACAGTCGATCATAATATTCTCTTAGAAAGGCTGGAATATGCTGTGAGGAATCAGGGGAAAACCTAGGCTGGTTTAAATCTTATCTGTCTGACAGATTGCAGTTTGTTCATGTAAATGATAATTTATCTTTAAACTCCAGGGTTAATTGTGGAGTACCACAGGGTTCAGTACTTGGCCAATTCTCTTTACTATATAATTTTGCTTTCCCAATAGGTCAAATTATCAGGCAGCATAGGATAAATTTTCACTGTTACGCTGATGATACTCAGCTTTTTCTTATCCTAAAAACTTATGGAAACCCAACCAGTTTTGATAGACTACAAGCATGTCTAAAGACATAAAAAACTCGGTTGACTTAAAAATTTTCTGCTTCTAAATTCAGACAAGACAGAAGTTGTCGTCTTTGGAACCCCGGAGTCTTTAAAAAAAAAACTGCTTAGTCAATCACTTAACCTGGATGGCATTAAATTGACTTCCGGTAATAAAGTAAAAAACCCTGGTGTTAAATTTTTAGACCAGGACATGTCATTTAAATCCCATATTAAAAAGGTTTCCAGGATTTTCCTTCTTTCATCTCTGGAACATTGCCAAAATTAGAAATATCCTGTCCAGGAGTGACGCTGAAAAAACTAGTCCAAATGCATTTTTTTACTTCAAGGCTGGACTATTGTAATTCTTTACTATCAGGTTGTCCACAAAATGCAGTTTAAAAAGCCTTCAGCTGATTCAAAATGCTTCAGCAAGAGTTTTTTTTTTTTTTTTTTTTCTGATTGAAAATTAAAAAAGGAGGATCATATTTCTCCTATTTTAGCTTCCCTTTTTGGGCTCCCTTTTTAAATCCAAAATATAATTTTTAAAATTCTCTTCTCCCCAATATAAAGCCCTTAATGATCTAGCTCCATCATAATCCGAGTTCTGATTGCTCCATATGTTCCTAACAGGGGCACTTCGTTCTCAGACTGCAGGTTTTAGGGTGGTCCCAAAGAGTCTCTAGAAGTAGACCGGCTCATTTAGGGTTTTGAGGTGCAAAACCAAAAACCCTCCATTTCTGCTACCTGTATGACCCCTTCTCTTTTCAATGGTTTTATAATCAGGTCTGACAGAGAGGGTACCCCAAAATCCTTGTAGTTTTTAAAGTATAACAATGACTACCAGTGGGCCCCTAGAATGGATAAACTTTATCAGTTTAATTTTTTTTACTTAGTTCCCCTACACGTGGTCCTTTTCTGGGGTGGCCGGGCTCTGGCACTCGGGGGTTTTGGTCTGGCCTCCCCGGGGGCCCCCCGCACCATTTAGGCCCGTTTTTTGGGGGGCCTTTAGACGACATTGTTGTAAATAAGCGCTATATGAATAAATAAACTGAACTGAAAATATCTCTGTAGTTATGCTGCTATAGGCTTAGGCTGCTGGAGGACATAATGACCACTTTCACCCTCTTCACTACATTCTCACACTAGTCTCCAATTTTGCATTATTTGCTGTTATTTCAGCGTTTAACTTTGTTCTCTCTTTTCTCTTCCTAGAAGCTACACCTGGCCTGACTCTGTGTCTACCTGTGACACCTTTCTGGAGAGGGGAATCCTCCGAGCTTCTGCTGGCAACAACTTAATGCTCACCCTCTACCGATGATCCACATGGCCCTGTCTTTCAGTGTTTAACCCTTTCTCTCTCCTAGACATAGCTACTGACTGAGCTTTTACTGTAACTAACTCTATGTGCTCTCTTCAGACTCTAACCTTGAAAACTGGCTCAGAGTTTATCTGTTCTTTCTTTCTAGAGGAAACAACTAAAGGAGCTACATCCATTAACATTTACTTTTCCTTCCCATAGAAAGTACTCCTGGATCAGTGCTTCTTTGTTCTCTTTGTGTCTCTGCTCTGTTCTCTCTAACCCCCAGTCGGTCGTGGCAGATGGCCGCTCACACTGAGCCTGGTTCTGCTGGAGGTTTCTTCCTGTTAAAAGGGAGTTTTTCCTCTCCACTGTCGCTACATGCATGCTCAGTATGAGGGATTGCTGCAAAGTCAACGCCAGTGACTGTCCACTGTCTCTACATGTTCATCCGGGAGGAGGGAATGCTGCAAGTCGCTGACTGGATGCAATCTGCTGGGTTTCCTTAGATAGACAAACTTTTTATCCAATTAGAATAAATAACTGAATCTGACTGCACTGTTCAATGGTTAGGATTAATTGGAATGTATGTACCTGAGTTTTGTGAAGTGCCTTGAGACGACATGTGTTGTGAATTGGCGCTATATAAATAAACTGAATTGAATTGAATTGATGGATGGAAGGGTGGATGGATAAACAATGTTTTGGCTGGATCAACGTACAGACAGAAGGATGGATGAAATATTCAAATATTGGACAGGGAATAAGGTCTGGAAATAGAAATAAATGCTTATACTCTATTTCTTTTTTTTCCATATTTTTTCAGATTAAAAATTAAATTCTAGTTTCTTCAGACTGTAGGAACGTTGTATTTCAGTAGGAACCTGGCCTAAAATATAATACTTAAAACTGATGGAAACTTCATTAGGCTTAGAGTAATGGGGTCACAGGTCCACACTCTACCTTTGTGTGTGCTGTACAGGGCTGAGAAGGTGACGACAAAGAAGGAAGTGGAGTACTTCCCAGCATTAACCAAATGAGGAAAGGCCCGCTTGGAGTCCCGATAACGTCGAAGACACTGGGCAAATCGGAACCATGCAGGAAGACACTTGATCACTGCCCGAACACCGTAGGAGTAGGTATTACACAAGTTTTTATCTGAACAGAAAGACATTCATCAATGTCAGTCATCTACTTTTCCAGCTTTGAAAGGTAATCACCAAGAGACATTTCTATAAATCTCACTTGTTTTGATGAAAAGCCCCTTATGTTCTGTCCAGTCCAGCTCACAACTGTAGAAGCAGATCATGTACTCAAGATCCATCAGAACCACTACCAGAGAGTTTAACTGATCAGCCAGCCAGAAGTCTGCAAATCCAACATGATGAAACGGAGCGGTCACCACCCTGAACTGTGGAGAAAGGCAGACAGGACAATGACACAGTCACTCCTAGAAGTCCAGTTTTCGTGGAAACATTCCATATCTTTAAGATGTCCAGCATCTTCAGCTTTGAATCGACACCTCTGAAATTGGACAAGTAAGACTTTAGCTATTCTTTCTAATTAAGTGGTCCCATCCCCAGTCACCAGCAAACACTGCAGATATTTCTGAAACACTTTTCAGTTCCATTGTACTATACAGCCAACATAGAGATTTTAGGTAACTTCATCCAACACAAACAGTTTTGCTATCCATTTTCAACAGATGGTATGGATTAACGTTTTCACCACCCTGCTCTAAATGCGCTTGAAATGTAAATTTGCTTTGTAATGTGAAAAAATGCGAAAATTTCAAGGGATA
Source organism: Crenichthys baileyi (assembly GCA_036173005.1). NCBI lineage: Eukaryota > Metazoa > Chordata > Actinopteri > Cyprinodontiformes > Goodeidae > Crenichthys > Crenichthys baileyi. The sequence goes on along the minus strand of JAHHUM010000136.1, from coordinate 80,014 downwards.
TCAATAACTCAGCAAGGCCCAGTATAAATAAAACAGTCACATGCATTTTCAAAAACAGAATTTATTATTAATTCCAAGATTGACCTGTCTAATAAATACAGTTGAGCATTTCTGTACACAGCAAAGTTGTAGGGAGCAGCACACAGCCTGCTGGAGGGCAGCTGGCATTTAAAGAATCAAGGATATTTTTATGACAATAGACCGCTTGTATACTGACATATTATTTGAAGAATATTGGAGAAAACAAGCCGAAGAACCAAAGAAAATTAATAAAGAACCTAAGTAAAGCAATAGTCATGGAATTTCAAAAATTAAACATTACCCATAAACTGAACAACATACGCCCAGATAGCTATTAAATACGAAGATATGTTATTCTGATTAAGAGCCCTTACCAGCAGTTTGAGCAACCAGAAACGTGACTTGTAGTAACAGGTCTTCAAGGGGTTGATAAGAAACAGGAGGAAGAATCCATAAAGAGCCAGAGGGTTGGCCTGCATCGGTACAAAGATGCTGTCATAGAAGAGACATGACAGCAAGCTGACGCACCACAGCACCCCCAACAGGCCTGCAATCTGCACCGACACACAAAGATTGGTTCGGTTAGTTCAGATTACCTGAACGTTCCGAAACATACAGCCTGAAACCTATTGACACAGTCAGGAATTCAGTTCATCGACCCATTAATACAGGCACTAACTTTGTTCTATTATTTAGAGACCATGTTATGTTATGTTGTGTGTGTGTGTGTGTGCGTGTGTGTGTGCGTGCGTGTGTGTGTGAGAGAGAGAGAGAGAGAGAGAGAGAGAGCTTTGACCTCAAACAGATGTTGGTGGGACAGGTTATTTCTGGGATTGAGTTCAAATATGAGGACATGATTAACTCCTGCCTGCCTCCAGCCGTAGGTGTTGATCCCTGAAAAATGAGAAAAGGAAAAGGTAAAAAAATAGAAGGCAGTCAAGTTAAGCCTATTTCCTTTAGGTATAATATACACTGCTCAAAAAAATAAAGGGAACACTCAAATAACACATCCTAGATCTGAATGAATGAAATATTCTCATTGAATACTTTGTTCTGTACAAAGTTGAATGTGCTGACAATAAAATCACACAAAAATCATCAATGGAAATCAAATTTATTAACCAATGGAGGCCTGGATTTGGAGTCGCACACAAAGTTAAAGTGGAAAAACACACTACAGGCTGATCCAACTTTGATGTAATGTCCTTAAAACAAGTCAAAATGAGGCTCAGTATTGTGTGTGGCCTCCACGTGCCTGTATGACCTCCCTACAACGCCTGGGCATGCTCCTGATGAGACGGCGGATGGTCTCCTGAGGGATCTCCTCCCAGACCTGGACTAATGCATCCACCAACTCCTGGACAGTCTGTGGTGCAACGTGATGTTGGTGGATGGAGCGAGACATGATTTTCCATATGTGCTCAATCGGATTCAGGTCTGGGGAACGGGCGGGCCAGTCCATAGCTTCAATGTCTTCATCTTGCAGGAACTGCTGACACACTCCAGCCACATGAGGTCTAGCATTGTCCTGCATTAGGAGGAACCCAGGGCCAACCGCACCAGCATATGGTCTCACAAGGGGTCTGAGGATCTCATATCGGTACCTAATGGCAGTCAGGCTACCTCTGGCGAGCACATGGAGGGCCTTGCGGCCCTCCAAAGAAATGTCACCCCACACCATTACTGACCCACTGCCAAACCGGTCATGCTGAAGGATGGAGGCAGCAGATCGCTCTCCACGGTGTCTCCAGACTCTGTCACGTCTGTCACATGTGCTCAGTGTGAACCTGCTTTCATTCATCTGAGAAGAGCACAGGGCGCCAGTGGTGAATTTGCCAATCCTGGTGTTCTCTGGCAAATGCCAAGCATCCTGCACGGTGTTGGGCTGTGAGCACAACCCCCATTTGTGGACGTCCTGCTGCTGGGGGTCCTGCAGCAGGGTCCTGCTGCTGGGTTGTTGCCCTCCTACGACCTCCTCCACGTCTCCTGGTGTACTGGCCTGTCTCCTGGTAGCGTCTCCAGGCTCTGGACACTACGCTGACAGACACAACAAACCTTCTTGCCACAGCTCGCATTGATGTGCCATCCTGGATGAGCTGCACTACCTGAGCCACTTGTGTGGGTTGTAGAGTCCGTCTCATGCTACCACGAGTGTGAAAGCACCACCAACATTCAAAAGTGACCAAAACATCAGCCAGAAAGCATAGGTACTGCTAAGTGGTCTGTGGTCCCCACCTGCAGAACCACTCCTTTATTGAGTGTGTCTTGTTAATCGCCAAAGATTTCCCCCTGTTGTCTTTTCCATTTGCACAACAGCATGTGAAACTGATTATCAATCAGTGTTGCTTCCTAAGTGGACAGTTTGATTTATATTGTGTTGTTTAAGTGTTCCCTTTATTTTTTTAACAAAGTATTACAGCAACTTCTAAAAAAAACCCTTTCTTATATTACTGAAGATCTATACTGCTCTCCTGGAAGCATGGAACCTCCTTCCTGTAAAATAAAAAACCTGAGACTTCAGTCCAGCCTTTAAATCTCAGAGTGGGTCGTAATGTTTTGCTTGGGGAGCAATGCTACCAGATAAGACAACTTTAATAATGTCTTCCTCATGCCAACCAGATTGAAGCACACACATTGTTTCCATGCTGACTGAATAACCAGAGATCTGTTGTGTTTCAGCTGGACAAGATAAAAACAGACCTGCTGGAGTTCTTATCATCACAAACCAGTAGGGCTGCACACTATTAGAAAATCTTCTGACGGTCATATTAATGAGCTAAATCCACATTTTTCTTTTTCCTCACTCCTGTTTGGTATTTATCTGTGCTTCCAGGACTCCTTGTGATCTTCAGTACCTTGGCCATTATTAGCTGTGCAGGTATGAGTATCAAAGGAAAGCCTCCATCCACAAGGCTCCATTACAAACACATCACCATGCAGAGGGAGAACTCATGACGCTTGGGATATATCAGCTAACTGCTAGAGCATTTTAAATTGTCCTCTGCCATGGGACATTTTGTGTAGCGCTACCAACCACATACTCAATTTAAAGTATTAATTGATCATGTATCATAAACCAACTTGTCTAACAGACATAAAAAGGAAAAGAAAAAGCAGCATAAAATGATTTGCAGGGATTACTGACCAGAGACCCACACTCAAGCTCTGAAAACGTTCTACATGTGTTTACTGCCTTTTAACCACCTTAATATGGCCAAACACACGTTCCTGAAATGCTTCAACACTACTTCTTTAGCTGTGTCAAATATGAATATTAAAGAGTAGAGAGATACAGAGAAGATATTTTTAGACAGGTCGAGGTAAAAGGTGACTCCCATGACAGATTCAAAGCTTTACTGCTGCTTGGTCCACTCTCTCTGGAGAATCTAAGTGGTTAAAGAGGAGGCAGCAGGACTTGTTAAGTTGTTTTTTGAAGACATTTTACCTTTTATCTGAAAGGTGAAACGTTTTCAGGACAGAACAAAACAAGTGGGTCTAGCTTCTGTTCAAACACTTAGGACTGATATGTCCTTGATGACTGACAATCTACATCCATGTAGCACCTTTCAGCTAAACTATACAAAAAGGCCATCTGAATGTTTACTATGAGGGATGCATTGAAGCTTTTTTAATCAATTGTCTTTTTTTCAAATTGACTTGTCCAACCACTGAGTTACCATTCAGAAACTTAAAAGCACAGCCGTTTTCCAATGAAAACCCTAACTGAATGAGATCAGCAAACTCAAAGGAAGCAATTTTCATTAGTATGATGGGCTTTGGTGCAGCAACGGTGCCATTTGTATTCACATGATTTTAGAAGTGTTTCATGCTGTGATAGTGTGTTTGTGTGTCAGTACCTAAAAGGAAGAGAAACTCTATTAACAGGAAGCCTCCTCTGTAGATCCTGACCATAGGCCAGACATCAGAACTGCGGATCATCACCGCTCCTATTGGGAGAAACAGTTTGATAGGTGACAGAGTGATGCAACAGCAGAAGAAAAAAGATGATGTCACAATTCCTACACTTGTTACCAAAATGATGAGATATTTGCCAAACATCTGTGGTTCTGTTGTGACAGATTCATATATATATATATATATATATATATATATATATAATATGTGTGTGTGTGTTAATTGATAATCTCATCTGTGCCCCCCTCGAGATCTCTCTCTCTCAGCAAAGTCCAAACTCAAACTAATTAAAACATATCAATATTTTACTTTAATGTAGCCTGTCTGTATAAGACAGAAATTAGAATCACTTGACAATGTAGAATATATATATATATGTGTATATATTTCAATTGTTAAAGAACTGCCATGTATGAAACAATGATAAACCATTTTCTGATTCATAACTTTTCATCTTCAGTTTCCGTCTTTTCTTTTGAACAAAGAAGTTATTGTTCTCTGCATTGTGGTCAAGTTTTGGTTTCATTTAAATAAAAAAATTGAAAGTTTGTTTTTTTTGCGTTTTTATTTAAAAGTCTGTAGATGGTAAGTGATTTATTGTTTGTCCTGTCCTAATGCAAGCGGAGGTTTTTTATGTCTGTGCACCACCTTTGTAAAATCTCCCAGTCCATTAAATCGAACGCACCGATCTCCATGGCAACCGCTCTGTTTTGGGGGTAAGCGCGCATGCGCTCTCGTGTAGTGTACTGTGAAATCTCTGGTCATAAACGGTGTTTTCGAGCTGTACTGTGTTGTTGTAATTCAGCAAAATAACATGAAATACAACTAGTTCTCCCTCTGCTTTTAACTGGGGTATTTAGCAGCGAGCAGACAGACATTAAACGTAGCGGTGCTCGTTTTAAAGGGTAGCCGTTCACAAATGCCTCGAGCTCCGAGGTGAGAAAAGCAAAGCAAGAGCATTGATGCTCCATCATAGCAGAGCAGTTCAGAAACAATTTGGAATGAGGGGAAAAAAGCTATATTTATAAACAGATTAAGTCGTGTTTTAAACTGACTATTGGGGGTCTTGTTCACGAGTGAGGGAAGAATGGAGCGGGAGATCGACAGACGGATCGGTGCGGCTGCCGCAGTAATGCCGCAGTAATGGGTGCCGGTCCGTTGTGGTGAAGAGAGAGCTGAGCCGAAAAGCGAAACTCTCGATTTACCGGTCGGTCTACGTTCCTACCCTCACCTATGGCCATGAACTTTGGGTCATGACCGAAAGAACGAGATCCCGGATACAAGAGGCTGAAATGAGCTTCCTCTGTGGGGTGGCCGGGCACTCCCTTAGAGATAGGGTGAGGAGCTCGGCCATTCAGGAGGGGCTCGGAGTAGAGCCGCTGCTCCTCCACATCGAGAGGAGCCAGTTGAGGTGGCTCGGGCATCTGTAACAGATGCCTCCTGGACGCCTTCCTCGAGAGGTGTTCCAGGCACGTCCCACCGGGTGGAGGCCCAGGGGACGGCCCAGGACACGCTGGAGGGACTATGTTTCTCGGCTGGCCTGGGAACGCCTTGGGCTCCCCCCGGAGGAGCTGGAGGATGTGTCTGGGGAGAGGGACGTCTGGGTGTCTCTGCTGAGTCTGCTGCCCCCGCGACCCGGTTCCGGATAAGCGGAAGACGACGACGACGACCAACCCAAGCAAACTGCCCAATTCCTTTGTAAACAGATTAAATTGGCAGATTGGAGAGGCAGCAGTTATATGAATATCTGCATGACCCACAATGACCCAGAGGAAAGTCAAGCATAACACTGAGTTTTGCCTCTTCTTTATAATAAGTTGTCCTTATATCTGCTTAATGTAGATTTAGCAGCAGGTAGGATGCAAGAAACTGATAACAACCCAAAACAATAATTGATCACAGCTGAGAAATGAATGATTTGAACATTTAGATGTTGATTTAAGACCAACACCCCTGCACATAGAGCTGTAGAGATTTCTAAGGTTTTTCTCCAAACTCAAGCTAGCTAATGTGCATGTCTACAGTGGGCAATATGAGCCAAAAAATATATTTATCAGATGCACTGATTCATGTGTTCCCTGAAGCAACAATGTGACCTAAATTAAAAATAACAGAATTTAATTCAAGCTTGTGGACAGTATCAAATTCCAGGAAGTAAAAACTGAGTCAGTTTTCCACTGTAAACATTTTTATATGACTACATGTGCAGAAATGCATGTGTTAGTTATACCTGTAATGACAACAGTGACAATCAAGACAAGAAATACTCCACAGTAAAGTCCGACTCTGAAGGTGGTCCAAGCTGGAGCAGGCTGTAAACAGACAGATTCCTCACATGATCACACATCACAAAGCAGGAAGCAGAACTACCAACTCAATTAGAATTAAATAAGATCTGGTGAATACAGTATGGAGCAGGGGCCACATGAGCTTTGAAAAGTCTTCATACAGATAAACCCTTAAGTTTATTCCAAGTGAACTTTGAACAAGAGTTTCAGTCTGAGGTCAAGTTCTTGGGACTACTAACTGATGGGTGATAATTAACCAACTCTGGGTTTGTTTTCCATCATTACCTAATTCTAACGAACTCAGTCTGAGACATAGCAGTGGATTACCATTTCTGAAGTACTAACTAAAACATGATTTTGTTCAGCATACTGATATTTTATGGAGCATTAATACATATATGTCTTAAATGGGAAATGACATGACATAAACTGGTATTGATTCGTTTTCACAAACATGATTTCCAAACGGTGGAACAAGTACCACTGGTGGTTATTTTTCTCAGAAAAACGTTAACCATTGTAAGCTGTGATGTAAAGCTACCAAGCCCAAACAGCCAAAAGAATGATCTCTTCCAGCACATTAGTCTATGTGGATCATTGCAGCTAGTATTACTATGTCCTAAATGCATGGCAGAATTTAGAGGCATGTGGAGATGAGAAATGTCCACCTCTACCACTGGAGTTTTGGACCTCAGGGAGCCCTTCTGTTTTTATGAAGACAAAATGACTTTCCCCAGACACATATGGAGCCGATGGGTAACAATGTTTCCTTTACGTTTTTTTTTAAATGACATAATGGGTTATTATGGTGTTGCCTTTGCTTTACTGAGGTGCTACATTGTATGAAAAGCACCACTGCATTATTTGATACTATAAAATAACAGTATTAAAACAGTTATTGGTGACAGTGAAAGTCAACAGGAACCATCTAATTTTATTATTTACAGAATAACTTGGAGCAAAAGAAGAGGCTTCTTGTTAATAGGGAAGGCAAAGTGTGTGACTGACTTGTGCAGCTCCAAGTGGAGGAACCCTCAGCCTCTTCATGGCCTTCTGCCGGTCGCCACCTTCCAGCTCTGTTGTGACCAATGCCTAATGAGCAAAGAACACACAAGAGTCTGTAATTCTTTTAGGTTTCTCTTACACATGACTATCTACACATCTGTTTAACTCTTTGGGTTTGTGTGTGTGTGTGTGTGTGTGTGTGTGTGTTACATAATAAGGCCCATCTTCTGAAAACGCACTACCTTGTGAGGACCCACTGCTCTTTGTAGGGACCAAAGCCTGGTCCCCATGGGTGGAAATGCTGTTGTTGGGTCAGGGGATAGGGTTAGGACTAAGTTATGAAGTAAGTTTAGGGTGGGTTTAGTGTTTGGTATGTACTAGTAATGGTTAGGTTTAGGGTTAGTGTGAGGAAATAATAACCGATGAAAAATGAATGGAAGTCAATGCAAAGTCCATGCAAATGGTCAATGCAAATGGATAGAAAAACCCAAGCTGTGTGTGTGCTTATGTATAGCCAGCATTATGAGGACCAAAACTTGACAGATGACCTATGTTGTGTGGACAATTCAGATTTATGAGGACATTTTGCCAGGTCCTCACAATGACAACTGGGTTAATGCTTAGGTATATAGGGCTACGGTGGGAATAGAGTTTAGGTTAGGTTTAGGGTTAGGGCATAGAAATCAATGGAACACGAATTGAAGTCAATGCAACGTCCTCATAACAATAGACAGACATGACTGTGTGTGTGTGTGTGTGTGTGTTTTACCTCAGTCTCAGAGATGAGCTGAGTGATCTTCTTGCATGTATAAAATGGAGCCACTTCAACATGGGCCACCCTCCAATCGGCCCCCTTCGAGGTTTCCAAGATCTTGTCATGCTTCTTCAGGATCTTCCTGAACCCTGTGAAGTTCAGGTTCTGAGAGGGTATGAAGGTAGTAGCAGAGTCAATGAAGCCTACCAACAGCAGGTAATTAGACAAAGGTGATGCATGATGTTAGCGAAGCTGACTAAATTCTGACCTGATGTAAAACATCCCCCTGTACTCTACAAGTTAATATCACATACCATCCATCTATTCTTTAGCTCTATTATGAGCCACATGGGGGCGCTAGTGTCTCCAGCAGTTAACAGTGTAGAGGCAAACAGGACAGAGAACCATACGTGCAGCAACACCTATAGTTATTTTAGAGTGACCAAATATCCTTTCCCTTGGAGAGATGACTTGCATGCACAGGGAGGACATGCAAACTCCACACAGAAAGGCCTCGAGTCAGATACTCAGGAAGGTCATGCTGAGAGGGAACACTTAGCCACTGTGTTTTGTTCTTATTCCATGATTTATTTTATAATGGAATAAAGCCTGAAATTTGCCAATGGAATATCTGAAAAGAATACCTCCAACATATGCAATAAGTGCTGCTATTTGAACCTGTCTCTGCCTAGTGCATAACCTGTGTGTTGTTTTCCACCTGATAATTCTGCAGGAGTATAAGGCTGAGGTAGAACTCAGAGAAGGCCAGCTGCAGATCCTTTATGTTTCTGTGTTTGCATCTCTCCTTCTGTGAAAGGGCAAAGACAGTTTTTCTCCTCCTGAGGCCCAGACCGTTGGCAGAGCTCTCCCTCTGGGCATCCAGCGATGACTGCAGCTCATTCTGCAGTGTGGCGAATCGCCGCTGAGCCTCGGCCAGCTTTTCTGTAGGGGATTTAGAGGAAACAAGGTGGCGTAAAGACAAAGAGGCACCGGAATATGTACACGAAAACTCTGCATTGTAGTACTGTACTGTTGTAATTACCAGAATAGAAGGTGTTGATTTTGGCCAGCTCCTTTTCACAGGTCTGGAAAAACTTCTCCTCAAACTTGGCATAGTACCTCTTGACTGTATCTTCATCTGTGACTGCAAAAAATAAACATATAATTACTTGTTACAGTTATGATGAAATGTTGTTTTTATCCTCAGCATGTAGGTTTTACCAGTCAAAAGGGATACAGAAGGTGGAAATAAAGTATTGAGGCTCGCTGGGGCAATGAAAAGCTGCTCAATGCAACAAATCCTTTAACCTTTTTTTAACCAGCAGAGGGAGCAGTGAGACAGCAGTCAGATCTACCACAATAATAACGTTCTATTTCTGTGCAACCATTTTTGTCTGGGTCTATAAGATATGTTTTTCTCATTCACCATATTTGCCTAAAAATACAAAGAAATACTGACAGAACATCCCATTAGAGCTCTGTTTAATAACCACAGGTTGATTTCATCCCTTAATGCCAAAAGAGTGCTGTTCAGTGACATGGTGAACAGAAATAATTTCCTCCATGTGTACTGCAAAAAAAAAAGGTCAAAACACAGCATTTTTTAAAAAGAATTATTATATATATTAGCCAAATCGGTTTTCAATTTTTACCAATATTAGCCAAACTTTGAGTGGTTCATAATTTTTTTTTTCAAAGAATATGTTGGTGATTTGCATATTTAAGACAGCCAAGAACCACATTAATGAAACATGTACAGCACGAGACGGGCCAATAAATGTTTCTGCAAATTGAAAAATCTAAGCGCTGAGTGTGAATGAATTCAAAGGTTTTGAAAACATTTTAAATTTGCATGTTTGTGTCTAAACAATAACATAAGCAAACAGGTAAATGTGCCGAAAGCTTGATATACTTGTGAGAGAACAAGGACAATACACAGATATGGGTTCCATAATGCAAAAGTGCCTTTACACACAACGTGTAGCATTACCTTTGCTCCTATTAAGAATAACTTAAGACAGCAAGGAAGGCAGGAAGGCCAGATATAAAATTATTTAAAAGAAAGTTCTTAAATGAACCATAAACCTCTGATGTGTGTGTCTGACACGATCAAGAAAACAACCTTTTATAGATGTGCATCTCCTCACTGGTTACTGGTTCTGTTTGACCCGTGTCTCTTAGAACACAGAACGCTGTTGTGTTTGTCATATAAATCGTCGACCTGTTTTCAACAAACATGGAAAACTGTCTGGAAAGCAGCATCACCCTGTCCAGCAGCAGATCTGTTTGGAGTCTCAGGCACGGGTAATTTTGCTAAACTTCAGGATCTGAGCCAATCACAGGCAGAGTAGGGCAGATCTGTTAGTGAACAGTAAAAAAAAGACACTTGATGACTTGCCTTCTGGATCAACACCGTCTTTATTGACAACACTAAAATATCCAAACTATCAAGTGGCAATTGGGTTTTGCCCAATTGTTTCTGGCAATTTAGACGAATAATTGTGCTTTATAAAACGTCAAAACTAAAGAACTGTGGTAGTTTCGTTGACTTAATTTCATCAATCTAATCAAGCTGAAGAGGAAACCAATAACCTTTTAAAACATTTATCTCTTGTGATGAGGAAAAGTTTGCAGGAATTATTTTTCCTCATATTACTTTTGTCATCTGTGCCTCTGAGGTGGAGACAACTGAAATATATTTTAAAATTAGGAATAAAAAGAGTTGGCAGTAACATACATGTGAGAGTGATCCAATCCCGGGGTGGATTACCAGGTTAGTCAGACGATAAGAAAGGAACAGCCTGTGATTCACATCCCTGTAAGTAGCAGCGTCTGACCGTCTGTACAGTGATCGACCCAGATGCTGATAAGATGCTGATTTAACAGTTAACTAGCAGATAGTGCTGATAACATGTTGTTGCTTTTGTAAATGATAAATGTAGTAAACACTAGGCTTAATAGGCTGAATACTGTCTGAATGATCTGTTTATACTTCTAGAAGTTTACTGGGAGCTAAGCACAGGTTATGAAGGAAAACGTTCTAAACATGTTCTGATATTGGAGGTCTGTTCAGTGGTTTGCAGCACAAATAACTGGGAATTAGTGCTGATGAGGAGCACAGAGAGGATTTAAACTGTTAATTTAAGTGAGTCACCCAGACTAATTTACAGACTGCCTTTATTGTCAGAAGAGCTGACTACTTTTAAACAACATTTCTATAACTATTAATTACAGAGATGGTTTATGTCCAGTATCATGCTGACCTTTTAATGTAATATGCATTACTATAATTTTGACAAAACCAGTTAAGTCCAAGTTTTCTTCATATCTGTCTATCTATCTAGAAAACACATGAAGAAAACTTTTGATATTTTTATCATATGGCCACCTCCTCTCCCTCCCCATTCATATTTTCAGCAGCACTCAACAGAAACGCAACTAAAGCTTCCAATGTTAAGTTACTATATTAATATGGAAACATCTTGTTTCAAGTCTTTGTGTTGGTGCAATTTGTAGTACTGAGTTAAAAATACCCAAACTAATTTGCTAAGTTGCTATGTGTAAAGTAATGGTACTGTCAGGTGTAACACCAAGAACAAAATCATTTAATCATATTATGCTAAGAAGCTAAATTTAGATATTGACAAAATTTAGTCAACAAATAGTACGGATCATCCCTGCACATTAACTCAGAAGCTAAAAGAGTAGCTGTGATTATGATGGCAGGTTACGTAGCCTTACAGCTATACAGATGTACACCATCAATTACTAGCAGACGAACATGTATATATTTTGACCAGATGTGACTGGAAGACTACCTTAATCAGCCAGATGATCAGAGGAATATCCAAGCCTGCGAGTCTGAACGTCTCACTCACTCTGCATGAACACCGTTACAGGCCTGTCATAATAAATTCAGTCACAGAATTCCACAAAAAACGATATTGTGCATCCCTAATATATACTGACCATTATTGGATCATTTGAGTATCACTAGAATTTGATCACAATTAATTATTCTGTGATAATAATGATAGATGATGTTTATAAAACTCTGATAGTTTGACTGAAATTGACTGAAATTCTTACTTTAACTGCTTGAACTATTTTTCCAGTGTTAGCTTCATTAAAAAAAAGCAGAGTTTAGATTCCAATATATGACTGAACATTTGCTCTGTACTGTTTAGCAGCAGAGTTGGACTACTAAATGTAACTGTATTTTATTTTTAAATCACTATCATTTTGTGAGGCTGTGGCTGCTTTGCACTGGCATATTTACAGCCAAAAAGTCTGATAAATCTTTATTCTCATGTTTATTGTCATCACATTAAATTAAGTTCATATCACCTGTTCTGACATAACACTGCGGATAGGAAAAAAAAATTCATATCAATGTCTTTCAAACTGTATTAAAAGGCATTAAAAAGGCTGATAGCGTAACTCTGGCTTCTGTCCTTTCAAGAAAATCTTTTTGATACAATACAACTAGAATTCTGTCTTCATTTTTTTTAACCTGAACTACTAAAGATTTCCAGTTACAGTGTTTTCTGGTGACCATCCAACATCCAAACATCAGTCTGAGCAGGTGGTTTTGAGTCACACCATGCAGACTAAGTGATTCACAGTGTTCCAACTTGGACACTTTTAGACAAGACACTAAATTAACTAAATTGGAGTGTGCCGACCACTCCCTCTATGGCTTCACTACAGCACAAATGGACACAAACAGCCGGCACAGTCAGAAGACAGTAATCTTCTTATCCCTTTTAGGCCTTATTCTGCTGTTTTCACTCTCTGTCTCAGCACGTGGCATCATCATTATGATCATTATTATCTTTATGACATGTCTGTCTCAGTAACAGCCTATACTTTACATTTTAAAATGGATGGTTTTTAGGTTTATTTTTCAGCAACACCCTTCTTTACTCTTACTCAGCTTTCTGAAGTAATCAGTAACAACAGCACAGGACTGCAGCTGGAGTGAATGTTCCTTTTAACCAAAGGTCATTTTTTTAAAAAGTCTTAAAGGTCCTGAATATCAGGTTTAATTCATTTTTCCATTCTGCAGAGGCTAAAAAATTCATGAGACGTATGAAGGCTGGGCCTTGGTAGAAATGTTATTGTGGCTCTAATTGTTAATCAGACGAGTGCTGATTTTGACATAAATGTATCAGATGCTCAAGTTCATCACCGTTTACTGGACATGTGCCACTAGGAATCCCCATGGGGACTTGTATCCTGTAAGCATCAAGCAAGTCAGCATCTAAGGTGCACCACAGACTACTAGCTGGCCTGTTCACATGAATCAGAATTTCACATTCTGTGGCTAAATAGGTCCGTCTCAGCTGGGGTTGATCCTGTGTAGGTCCTATTTTATATATCAATATAGAAATAGAGATAGATAGATTTTGTTACATTGTGGCACCTAGGTGAACTCTGTTGTTGACCAAAAACACCATTTCCTGGAACTAGTATTCCCAAATGGCTATGGGATGTTTCATTATAATAACACATCCTGTTACACTGAACAAATGGCTGAAGAATGATGTCTGGAAAACAGACAACTTTGACCTCCAAACTCTCCAGATCTCTGTGGATGTTTGTGATTTAACAATCCACTCAGTGGATTACAGGTTTTACCAGGATGTAAGAATACAAGTGGTGCTGAAAGGAAATGCTCGTATTTCAGAACATCATCTACAGTGACGAGAACAGTGTTTTGTGTTCCACAGAGCACATCTGAGAAGAAACAGCAGACTTGTATGTAGGGGTGCCACACAGTTTAGAGTTAAACAAAGACACTATTAGAAAGAAAAAGACGAGTCGTATCTTACTTTATGAGTTCTACAGCAAGGCTCAGACGCAACTGTGGCTCAGTGGGAAAAGTGGACATCCTGCAATATGAAGGTTGTGGGTTCACTTCCAGCTTCCTATTGCCACATGTGGATTTGTCCTTGTGCAAAACACTTAACCTAAGTTGCCTTCCAATCGGAGTATCGTGGTGATTGGGTGAATGTGACTCTAGTGTAAAGTACTTTGAGAGGTCGGTATGACTGTAAAAGTGCTATATAAGTTCAGTCCAATTCCAGTCAATAGCAGCAGGTATACAAGAGACTGTCTCTTGGTCTTCACTGCAGGCACTTTATACTGACCACCTGAGGCAAACAGCTGAAAATCTCTGAACAGATGGTGGTCTGAACATACCATGACAGAGGTTGCCTTGTTCAGCACCTCCTTGTTATAAAAGTCCACAAGCTGTACCTGAGTCATCCCTGGAATCATACCAGTAACTTTAACCAGGTTACCAATTCTGTTTTTAATGACCAGAGACAGGGTAAACTGGCGCTGTGACTCTAGTGTGTGATGCGGCAATTACAGAGGGTCTGTGCTGCCAGCCTGCAGGGGAGTTTAAGGTGGAAAAAACACAGGCATCATCTCTGTGCAATGTGTCTTAGATGCACAGCTTATTTTGCCATTAACACACATTGGACAGGTTGGACAAGTGTGGAGAAATAGACCGGATCACATGACTTTACTTAAAGATAGTTGTTTCAGTTTCAATGATGTTTTTCAACAGAAAAAAAATAAAAATCAGTGATTAGAACTATGAGCAGTCACACATAAAAACAAGTACTTTATTAAAAAGTTGACTGCACTGTGAAAAACATCACCTGCAATCTTAAAGTACCCGAGAACCCAGTCCAACCTAGTCATTAGGGAGTAGTTTCTATTGTATTCTAAATGTAACCATCCCTGCATGGTGCACATTTTGAAAAAGTCAAATAAGTGTTTATATCAAATGTTTTGTAGGCTATTATATTTCAATTACCATGCATTCATTCTCTGCAGTGCAACAACATATTTGGCCAGTAGAGGGACTCTCACAGCCTTTGATGCCTATGCTGTATATAGATTATGGATTGCTAAAACTCTAAAACTCTGATGGAGAGAGATGAGAACATGGTGATTAAAATAATATGAAAAAAAACAGCATACCTCACATTAATAATCACACTTCACTCAGCCTGAAAAAACACTGTAACATCCTAACTAAATAATGTCCTGATTTATGATCAAGAAAAGATCATTTTTGTTGTTAAATGTCAAATTATTAACTTAACCTTAATCCAAAAGAAATCACAGAGAAATAATTCACCTACAAGCAATTCCCCAGTTCTGTGAGAAGCTTAAAACTACCAGACACCCTCAGGTATTTCATAAAGTACCATTTATCAGCGTTCTGACCAAACAACCGAACTGCAGAAGTGATCTAGCATGTTTATAGATTAACTTTGGCCATATTGTAACATTGTGATACGTTAAAGTTTCAGCGTTCTTTCTCCACACAACTGCTGCATCCTTGTGTATTTTTTTTTTTTTTTACCACAACACGAATACAGCCTTCTTTCTCTCTTTACTCCAAATTAAGGATTAAACATACATATCTGGAGTGATATGCATGTTTGTGATTCACAAGTGTGTAATGGTGTCTGACAGCCCCTTCATTAAAACTAATAAAACAACCTAGTCCAGTACATGGCACCAGATATAAATGGAGCTGTTTAACCATATATGAAAGAAGTAATCTGTTTCAGTCATATAAGCTCATAGTGAGCGGTCATGTCAAACAAAAATGAGGTCAGTTAATGAGAAAAGGCCTGTTCTGTCAAATAAGGATACCAGGTAAAGGCGACCTGAACTTGTCATGATTACGGAGTACTATTTAGTAGACAAACACATCTGTAATTAAGCCAAAAATAAGAGCCCTGATAACTGGTTAGGACTTTAGGAGTCTTTTAAGTTTTCCATGTCTGTGGCTCCTGGAGGTGTTACTTTGAAAGAGATACATAATTAAGGAAAAACACAAGTTGAGGTAGTACATGAAACCTTAAAGACAGAATGAGCCATTCCAGAGTTGGAGTAAAGGATTGCATTTTCAGCTGAAGGACACAAGATTATGCAGTGTTGTGATTCCGTAATGACCAAAAAGTGCTGCTGCTTTATAATTCTGTGGTGTAATTGAGGGGGAAAGTAAAATTATTCTAAATCTAACTATGTCTTCACACAGATTACAAAATGACTTTCACACACATTTTTATTGCCTACAGCCAAATACTCTATTTTCTTCTACAAAATAAACTTAGCATGATTCCTGATTGTAAACTCTCCTTTCCTGACCTTTAGACACTAGGGTTCTCCAGATAATCAATGTTGAAATATAACTGATACTAAAAATCTTTATTTATGTAAAGATAGTCATTTACATCAGTATTGATACAAACAAAGCCATTTTCACCTCTTGGCGTTCCCTCTTTGTACAGTCTAGATCATTATTAACTCTGTAAAAATCTATTTTCCAGCTATTTGCACAACTAATCCAAGTACATCCTTCTGTAAAGGATATTACAAGTTGTATTATGTGTAATCTTGTCTACTTTCCTGTTTAAATGGGTTTTGAATTGACTAGTGATTAAAGCACTAAGAATATTTTTGCTGTATTTTTCTGATCTACAATAGGAAAAACAATATTGCTTCAATAAAAGTATCGAAAATAGTTTTGAGCATTTGTTTGAGTTTGAAATTTGTATATTGTGACAATCCTATTAAATGCCAAATTTAGGCCCACCAATGGGGAGGACAAACCGGGCCCCGGATAGGGGAGGGCCCAGTCTGGAGTGTGAAACCCTCACCAACTCCATCGTTCGTCACACTATATTTATTTTCTGATTTTCATTACAAGATTTAATTTCCCAAATTTTTAATCTTTTATATGTATTTTCATTACTTTCTCTGATAACTCATCTATCTTGAATTTATTGAGTTTCTGGTGTGTGAGTTTTTTCTATTAGTGTGATTTTATTTTGCAAAGCAATTTGTGTGACACCCATTTGCATGAATATGCTCTATAAATAAAGTCTGGTTAATTGTCTCTTGTTCTGAGGTTAATGCTACAATTTCCCCTGGTGCTTGGCCAGGGATCAAATATTACTAGGAGCGTGGGAGATGTCACTGCAGTATGTTTAACCACCACCGGTGGCTGTGTAAGTACATGGTTTGGCTCAGGAATGAGCACTATAGCATTCCCACTTTAAACAAATATGTTTTGCCGTTTGTGTGTTTGGTAATGTGATCTAAATAATTGTGCCGCTCAAGGTGGCAGCAGGTTGGAGCAGCTCTGTTACTTTTCTTTCAGATAAATTTTTTTAAGAACCCAAATTCCTCTTGTGGTGGATAAAATTGATTTTTTTGGATGATTATCCTCTCTAGTATCGGATGCTGTGCAGCTGGAAGGATTTTTAGTGACTTTTTTACTTTTAAACATTTGTTATGATGCGTCACCATGGCAACAGGGTTGTTTTTTTTTTAAGACCCGGGAACACCTTATTAATATCTCAAAAGCTCAAATAATACTTCAACTACAACCCCAAATCCCTCATGAGTTGAAAAGGAGGCGCCGTGGATGCAGAGCAGGAGCAAAGAGAACAGAGAGAAGGAGGAAGTTCAAACCATCTCTTCCATCAAGTCTGATGGGCAATGTGAGATTGTTGGAAAACAAGTTGGATGAACTCCAAGCCCTACAAAGGACCAAGCCAGAGTATCGGGAATGCAGTATTATGTGTTTCACTGAGACATGGCTGCAGAATCATTTCCCTGACTCCATTGTCTCTCTGCCTAGCTTTCTCACCATACGAGCAGACAGAGATTTAAAGAGGAGCGGCAAACGCAAAGGAGGTGGACTGGCAGTACTTATGAACAACAGATGGTGCCATCCAGGATATATTACTGTGAAGCATCATCTCTGCAGTTCAGATATTGAACTATTAGCAGTAAGTTTTCGTCCATATTATTTACCTAGAGTTCACCAGTATTATTTTGGCAACAGTTTACGTTCCACTTTTAGCTGTTTCCGACACTGCATGTGATGTCATCAGTACAGTTGTTGCTAAGCTACAGACACAACACCCCAATGCGTTTGTGGCAATATCTGGTAATTTTAACAATGCTTCACTCTCTGCTACACTTCCAACGTTTCAACAGTTTGTCAGCTGCTCTACCAGAGAAAACAAAACTTTGGATTTGTTTTATGCAAATGTCAAGGACTCATGCATCTTTAAAGCAAGACCTACTCTAGGCAAATCAGATCACAATCTTGTTTTTCTCTGCTCGAAATATAAGCCCCTTTTTCAGAGGCAACCTGTAATAAAGAGAACTGTGAGAAGATGGTCTCAGAAAGCTGAAAAAGCCCTGCAAGGTTGCTTTGAGGCTACAGACTGGGACGCACTGTGCCAGCCACATGGAGAGGACATCAAAGCTTTGACTTAGTGTGTAACCAACTATATAAACTTTTGTGTGGATACCACCATCCCCACCAGAACGGTGAGATGCTTCCCCAATAACAAACCCTGGATCACCAGTGACCTGAAGGACCTGCTTAACAAGAAAAAAAGAGCCTTCAGAGAGGGAGACAGGGAATTATTGAGGAGTATACAGAAGTAACTTACAGTCAAGATAAGAGACAGCAAGGAGGTGTACAAGAAGAAGCTGGAGAGCAAGCTCCAGCAAAACAATATCAGAGATGTGAGGTCAGAGATGAAAATGATCACGGGCTTCAAGCACAAGGACGACCATACTGATTAATGTCTGCTACATGTCTTCAACCAAATCAGAAGATGCTGATGCTCCCTTTGTCTCCCCCTTCCACCAGTATGTCTCTAGAAGTCAGGTGAAGAGACAACTGGAGAGACTGAATCAGAATAAGGCTGGAGGTCCAGATCATGTCAGCCCTAGAGTCCTTAAGGCCTGTGCAGAGCAGCTCTGTGGGATTCTGCAGCACCTCTTTAACCTTAGCCTGGCCCAGAAGAAGGTTCCAGTGTTGTGGAAGACCTCCTGTCTTGTTCCGGTACCAAAGAAAACTCACCCATCAGTCCTCAATGAGTATAGACCTGTTGTCCTAACAACCCACACCATGAAGGTCCTAGAGAGACTCACCTGAGTAAGCAAACAATAAACCATCCGGAGCCCTAGTTTGCTTATGGCTGTGGAGTTGGAGATGAAGATGCCATCATACACCTGCTTCAACAAACCCACTGTCATCTGGACAAAGCCAGCAGCACTGTGAGGACCATGTTCTTTGATTTCTCCAGTGAATTTAACACAATTCAACCTGTTTTGCTTTATAAGAAGACTCAGGTGGAGGCCTCAACAATCTCCTGGATCAAAGACTACCTGACCAACAGACCACAGTTTGTGAGACTGAAGGGTTGTGTGTCTAACCAGGTAGTCAGCAGCACAGGAGCACCACAGGGGACTGTACTCTCACCATTCCTTCTCACTCTGTACACCTCAGACTTCCAGTACAAGACAGACTCCTCTCAGCTGCAGAAATACTCAGATGATTTTGCAGTTGTTGGGTGGACTGGAGATGGACAAGAAGCTAAGTACAGGAAGTTGGTGGACCGCTTTGTGGCATGGTGTAGAAACAATCATCTCATCTTGAACATGAGTTCAAGATGAGATGATTTCAAACAAAGGAGATGACTGTAGATTTTAAGAGAAACAGGAATAGGTCAAACACTATTTCTATCATGGGAGAAGAGGTGGAGGTGGTGGAGTATAAATACATTGGTGTTCACCTGGACAACAGACTAGAGTGGAGATGCAACTGTGAAGCCATCTACAAGAAGGGACAGAGCAGACTGTACTTCTTGAGGAAGCTTAGGTCCTTCAGTGGTTGCAGCAAGATGCTGCAGATCTTCTGTAATCTGATGTGGAGACTGTGATCTCTTCTGCCATCATCTGCTGGGGCAGCAGCATCAGAGCCAGGGACTTAAAAAAGCTTAACAAGCTGATAAAGAAGGCTGGTTCTGTTCTGGGGACTCCTCTGGAATCTCTGGAGATCATTGTGCAAAGAAGGGTTCTTAATAAAATGAAGAACATTATGGAGAACCCGGAGCATCCTCTTCATGAGACTGTCCTACAACAACAGAGTATCTTCAGTCAGAGGCCTCTTCAGATCTGCTGTAAGATGGACCGCTACAGGAGATCCTTCCTGGCCACAACCATCAGCATCTACAACGGCTCTTTGGAGAAACCTTCATAATACGGGCTACAACAACATTTAATTTCCCTGTGGGATGAATAAAATATTTTTGAATTGAATTGAATTGAATACCTTGGATTCAGTTGTATAATTGTACAATATGTGAAGCAGTTCACCTGCTTGGGCTGATAAAGATAGTTCCGCTTCTATTCATTTTTGGTTGTTTTAGTACTCAGTATATCGAAATATCAATTGTTTTAAATAGCTCTGAAAGGTCAAGCAAAACCTTGGACACTTGGAGAGATGTTTGTAGCAACTGCATTTTGTAATAGGGTGCACACTGCCATCATCCCTGCCATCATTTTATATTCAGTCAAATATCAGCCATATTTTAGATTGTTTGCATAGAGAAACAATACATCTATATATAATATGATTTCCTTATAACTGACAGAGAAAACTAGTGTCTCAAACTAAGCTTTATTTTGCAACATTAAGCGTTGCCGCACACATATAACCCGATGTAATCATATTAGATGGAAGGAGTTCATCACTAAAACAGGCAGGGGGCAGGCAAGCTAAAACTGTTACATCCATTACAGAAGCAACTATTACCCAATGATGTGGCTGATGGTGAACCATCCAACACCGCAGATGCTGACGCACCACCTCATACCTCACCTGTCACTGTTTTAAGGTATCTGTTCAGAAGTTGTTAACTATGAGAACTGCTACTAAATATATTTTTATTTAACGTGTCCTTTATCATATTTATTAGAACAAAAACAATAATGCGTCTAATTAGACCTTTTTTGTTATTGTACAAATGTTTATGTGCTTTCCTGTATAGGCCACAAACTGGACCTAATGAGGCACAACATCACATCTGCAGGTTAAGATTGAGACTAAGGCGTAAATTAAGATCATGCTGAGGTTATAATGATGCATACACTATATATATTTATATATAAGAGCTATATAGATATATATTGATTATAGTTAGTGTGTGTGGTGTTGGGTGAGGTGATGGGAGAGTCAGAAATACCTTCAATAGATGGAGCTTGGTCCTGTGCAGCATACAGCATCTCCTTAAATGCCTGCAGAAAAAACAAGACAACAGTGACTAATAATGCACATTACTACGTTTTTGAATACAAAACACCATTTTAGCTTACTTTAATAGCATTTCATATGATTCAATGATTTTTAATAAAACTGATATCACTGAATCAAAAATAAAATCTAATAAGGTTGACCCACTTTATTGCATGAACAAGTATTTGATACACTGCTGATTTTGCAGATTTTCCTACTTGCAAAGCATGTAGAAGTCTTTCATTTCTATCTTAGGTACTCTTCCACTTGGGCTGGAACAATTAATAAGATTAATCGTGATTAATCGATTAGTAAAATAATCGTTAGTTGTAGGCCTAAATGCAACTTATAAAACAGTGGTTGTTTGCATGCAAGCTTTAACGGTCATATGATCTTAAAGCTTCAAACTCAACACAAAAACAAATACTTCAGTACTCAACAATATGTGATACTGCAGGGCACCAGGTGACTCAGCGGTAGAGCAGGGTCACCATATGCAGGGGGCTACAGTCCTCGATGCTGCTGCTGCCGGTTCAATTCCCTCCTCGGAGCCATTTACTACACAACCACCCTTCTCTCTCTGCCCTCCTTGTCCAGCTACTAGTGAATAAATTATATTATTATGTATTATCCTAAGAAGATGGGTCCACTGTCAATCAGTCAATTAACTTTATTTCTGCCCATTGTTAGATTTGATTACATTGAGGTCAGTTTTATTTTTTTTTCAAAAATCAAAACTTATAACAGACATACAGCAGACACAAGGAACTTAAGGTGACCAGGTGCTCAATACTTTACAATGGTAAAAAATAAATAAATAAAAACATCCCCAGGGATATCAGAATAACATTAGGACAAAATAAAATACAAGATAAAAAATATAAAGCAATTAAAATATTAAGACTATGATAAATTGAATTATGGAGACTGGTAGCAACAGGAACAAAGCTGATTTTATATTTTGGCACTAAGAATCTGCTCCTGGGGGGAGCACACTGTCCCAAACATTTAACAAGGCATTTTGATGCAAACAGCTGCAGCCTATCGAATATTTTCTCTTTTTCAGACTACTCCCTGGAAACACAATGATAGGGTGTAAAAACCCCAGACGATCAGGAGTTTGTGAAATACTCAGGCCAACCCATCTGACCCCAACAACCACACCACGTTCAGTCACCTACATCCACTTTCTACTAAATCCTGATGCTCTCTTTGAACTTCAGCAAACTGTCTTCACTATGTCTAGATGCCTTTATGCATGAGCACCTGCTATGTGATTGGCTGATTCACTATTAGTGTTCATATGCAATTAAACAGGTGTACCTAATCGAGTGGCTAGTAAATGTTGATTAACACAATCAGGAAAATGGATCAACTAATGGATGAATAGAAATGGCAACCTTCTACATTTCTCAGTTTTTTAAATTATTCATATTTTCTTGATAATAATTAAAAACAAAACCCTGAAAAATGTCAACATTTTTCACCAGTGTGTCAGAATCGTATTCACACGTTTCAGTGCTTTTGATAAAGTCATTGCTGCTTTCACTCTGTCCTGTTGAAACAGCACACTTACAGTAGATGGAGCCAAAGCTGATACTGGGAGATTATACATTTGCAGCTTGTCATGAACAGGGTGCGCAGACAGCAGTCACTGAGAGCCAGTAAGGACTGAGAGAACAACAGGACAGCCACTGTCTGTTGTCCCCTCTTGGTCGAGGGGTAGAGAGTAGAGTGGTCAGTCAGTGTTTCAGAAAGCCAGAAAGGCTGAAGACTACAATGATCTCACTGTTCACCAGTAGGTCAGCCAGCTAAAGTAGCAAAGCAGGACAAACATGCTTCTGTGCCCAATAGTAGAGCAAGCCAAGGTCATTATATAGCCCACGTAGCTGGTCTGAAGGAGGGGGGGGGGGTCTTTCTTTATCAACATGGGTACATAACACATTAGCAGAAAGTATTTTTCCCCTTCAACCAGCACCAACTTATACTAAACTGAAAGTTAACACCGGATCATGTTTTCATCACACTTTAAAGCCTGAGCAACAACCCACTGAAAGGTTCAGGGTCAACACAAAGCTGTTTCATGATAGAGATGTAGATGGAGGTGAACCAGACAGAGAGGAGGTTTCAAACCCACCTGGAATATATTAAAGAACCCACTTCATTCAAGTCAACCTTCCTAATACCTTGTCCTCCATCACCCTCCTAAACAGCAACTTTGCACAGAAAATTTAGGACACAAAGAAGAAAAACTAAATCCCATTTAAGGCAAATGTTGCCACTATTACCACTTCTCCATAAGAGAAAGGATCTTACCTCCCTCTCTGCATCAGGGGAGGAATGTAGCACTTCAAAATAGAATACAAATATACAGTGGGGAGAACAAGTATTTGATACCCTGACGATTTTGCAGGTTTTCCCATTAGCAAAGCATGTAGAAGTCTTTAATTTTAATCATAGGTGCTCTTCAACTGTGAGTGACGGAATCTAAAACAAAAATCCAGAAAATCCCATTGTGTTATCTTTAAGTAATTAATTAGCATTTTATTGCATGACAAGTATTTGATCACCGAACAACCAGTAAGAATCCAGGCTCTCACAGGCCTGTTAGTTCTTCTTTAAAAAGCCCTCTTGTTCTCCACTCATTACCTGACTTCTACATGCTTTGCCAGGGGGAAAACCTGCTAAATCTGCAGTGTATCAAATACTTGAATTATTCATGAAAATAGTTCATTTCATGAATAGCTTTTGCAATAATTGATATATTTTTTCATAATTATTCATAATTTTTGAATAATAAGAATACTGAAATCAGAAGGGAGGAGTGGCCACTGCCCACACCTGATGAGGTCATTAGTCTGATCGGTATATTTGAAAATATGATGTGATATATATATATATATATATATATCCATGATAAATATCCATGTGATATAATGATTCTGTCATTTTCTAAATGCATGAATTATCTGCCCTCCAGAATATAAAACAGATGTCTGTACAAATTAAATCCAGCTCCTTTATAAGACAGTGTATAGCTCCTTAGCCCATTGGTTTATTTTTGCACATGAAACAAAACCTTGTTTTTTTCTAAAGATTTATTTAAACAAACTCCAGTCTAACTGTTCTGATCTCCTATTAGAGGTATTAAACAGTTAAACCATTAACCCCATATTGCGAGTGTTGTGGTGTGTCTCGTCAATTAACATGACTCAACAGTCGCCTTTAACATACATAAGCTGCGTGGTACTGAAGTGTGCCAAGACAGGAAAGAGTTGTATAAGATAGACAGTTGTATAAGAAGTGTCAACGTTTCTGAATAGAACAGAGTCAAAGGGATAACTAGGGGCTGATCACGTGTTGCTAGTGTGGGTTGTTTGATAGAAAACAATAGGGGTGGGTTTTTTTCATGCGTGTCCGACTCTGCAGACATGTGTTGCCCTCTTGGGAGCCTTTCTGCAGTTAACAGAAGTGATGTCACATCATGTGTATGAGAAAAGACATTCTGTGATGCAGATCTGTAGTAAAACCCTGTTTAACTATGAAAACGAGACATGATTACTGGGTGATCAATGCTTGTGCCAGTCAAGATTGATATCTGTCTGTTTCAGTCAGCAGGTGATTTTTTTTTTTTGGGGGGGGGGGGGGTGGGGGGGGGTGGGGGGGGGGGGGGGGGGGGGGGCTTCCTTATTCAGGAAAATATGCTTTGATACAAAACTGGAAATAATCTGGTAATTTCTCAGTTTTATGTCAGTTCTTAACTAGCACTTCAGTCCCAGAATATTTTGGTTTTATGGTCAATGTTTGTTATATTTAGGTTTTATTTTTAAAATTAATTAACATGAACAGGTTTGTTTGTGTTATAACTGTTAAAAAGAAAATCAGAACCAGCAGGTGAAACTTAAAAAAAGGAAATCAATATCATCCACTAAACACCTGGTCATTGTCTCTTTATTTAAAATATGTCAGACCTCCCTAAAACTGCCAAAGCTGCATGTAGCAGGGAGACTAAAAGATTCTCCTTTCTAGTCAGAAACTAATATTCTGGGATGTAAATTAAGGAAGTATAAACAGAACAACAAATGGAATTCAGGATGAGCTCTAGATGATCTTAGGTGATCAATAGTTGGATTTGCTTCCAGAGTGAGTCTCATTGACCTCTAAGCCTGTTTTGTCTCCCTGCAAGCACCAACAGCTGGCTGTATTTGGCTACGTTGTGTTTTGGACCTGATGTCTAAACAGCACACAGGACTGAACATGCTTTCATTTCACATGACAGTAACGTGTGGTGGCACAATGCTTCGTTCACCAGTCTCATATTGTGCTGACATAAGCACTAAAACCACAACAAAAGCCATGGGCTTTCCCACACTTTTTCTCACAGCCACAGAATGTGTGTGTGTGTGTGTGTTCTTGTACTTGCTGCTGAGTGAGAGCCATTATTCGTATTTAACCAGTATGAACAGAATTTAGGTTAGGATTAGGATTAGCGGTAGGGTCAGGGTTAGGCCATGGAAATTAACAAAAATGAATGGAAGTCAATGGAAGTTAATAAAAAGTCCTCATAAAGATAGTAAAACACAGATGTGTGTGTGTGTGTGTGTTGAATAGGCTGGATCAGCATGCGCTAATATGCAAGTTTCCAAAACAAAGCACTCGTTATCCTCACAGATTACCCTACTTCTTACCTTTTCTCCTTCATTCTCTCCTTGTCACCTCCCCAGTGCACACTCCATTCCTATAGGCTTACTTGAAGACTCACTTCTCCTCTTACACCTCTGTCCACATACAAACCCACAACTCTGCGATCCTTTTCCTACCTTTGCTTATCTTAATTGGTCATTGACAGCTAATTTATGTCTAATATATGTCCCCCACCCCACCCCCCCACCCCCAGCCCTTTCCTGCCTGCTATCTTACCACTAACCTTTAAAAAAACTTTCCTTTACCTCTCTTTTTCCTCACTCCTCGATTCCGAGCAGACAAACACATCTCGTCACAACATGGTGGGAAGGATTATATGAGTCATAACGAGATTATATTTGCATTCGTGTCCTCTAGAAGCCTCGGATCTTTATGTTTTTCCCATTTCTGCTGCTGGTGGCTTTTCCAATTCTACGCAATAAATAAAGCTAATGCTATAAAAAAAAGGAAATATAAAGGAAGGTTCAGTTTTAAAATATCATCTGCAAGGGGGAATGCAGTTAAACAGACTGACTAATTGTTTAGTTTAATGTGGAGAATGAGAGACATGTGAAACAGCTAGATATTAGACAACCTGAATGATCTTTTTTTGGCTTTGTGTCTTTTGTGAACACAACCTTGGAAGAACTTTACATAATCAATTCCACATATTAAACTATGCTTTAACTTATTTTCAAACAACCTTTAAGGAAGCTATTTGGTTTCTTTTTTTCTATAATTTTTTGGAGTAAAGGGGATCCAGAGAAACGGTCAAATGGCATCCACAATCAAAAACCCAGCCTGAACAAGGAATTAAGGAATACAGCAACAGGAATGACATAGAAAACAATTTGAAATACAAAATAAAACGTGTTTAGACAAGTGAAAAACATACATGAAACATACATTTAGAATAAACTAGATCTACATAGTTTAAAGATCTTTTTAATCCCTTGTTCCCGTGACAGAGAAAGAAAGATCTGCACAAAAGCCTGATTTCTGTAAAGGTTTTTTATTCTTTTGATCTGTTAATACTGGTCAGGTGGCAGAGACTACCATCAGTGCTCAACTCTGGTTGTTTTATTTAAAGACTATTTCGATTATGACAGTAAAGACTTGAACACATCTTATACCATCCCCTACAGATGTACCAGAACAAGCTCTGTGCTTAGTTTCTGATCCTAGATTTTTATAACTTTTTTAACCTACGGATACCAATTTTAGCTGATTCCAAATTCTCTTAAACAAGTCAATGAACAACGCTACATATACTTCTTTCTGCTCTTCTTCTCATTCATTATTTGTTGGGAATGTCAGACAGTGTGTGTGAGGAAGCACTCACTGTAAAAAAGTTTTATTATTTTAAAACAAAGAACAAATTTGCAGTGGACATTTTAAATTGTCCTTAGCATGACTGGTGCATTTAGCATCAGCAACTATAAAACTTAGTCTCTGTGTGTTTTCCATTAAACAAAAAAAAATGTACATCCTAAACCTTATTTCTGACATTTCCAAATAGCTGCTAGCATCTTTAAGTTCTTTGTGTTCCATGACAGACAGAGGTTAAACGCTTCAAAACAACTTTGGTGTACGTTTAGCCTTCCTAGAATAGTACCTGCTCTGGGTCTGTTTGCATCACCAAAACATTCCCAAGCCTCATACCCAAACAGCTTGTTCTTCCCACAGTGATAACACCCACATGAAGAGGGCTGTTGATCTGGAAGGTCTTAGGCATGATGCATTCACTGATCAGAGAAAGATTGGGTTTTTGAGTACCCAAGTGGCTGGTCACAGGTCAGGGCTGGTATATTACAATCACCAGCATATTTTTCCTTGTGCATCTCCACAGTCTGCTATTCTCTTTTTTAATCTCATTCTTGGGTCTCCACAGTGACCATCTTCTAAAAAAATGTCTCTTTTATTGTTGGTCCTCCTCTTTTATTGTCTAACCAGACAATGAGAAAATCAGAAAGTGCAAATATCTTCCCAGAGAACAGCATTTCCAAGGCCTACAACCAATTTAAAACACATAAACATAGAAACAAAGTCTCAACTGCCACATTAAAAGTCTTTGTCAAGGCTTAATCTGCCTTTACCTCTGGAGGTTTGTGTCTCTGCTCTGTTCTCTCTAACCCCCAGTCGGTCGTGGCAGATGGCCGCTCACACTGAGCCTGGTTCTGCTGGAGGTTTCTTCCTGTTAAAAGGGAGTTTTTCCTCTCCACTGTCGCTACATGCATGCTCAGTATGAGGGATTGCTGCAAAGTCAACGCCAGTGACTGTCCACTGTCTCTACATGTTCATCCAGGAGGAGTGAATGCTGCAAGTCACTGACTGGATGCAATCTGCTGGGTTTCCTTAGATGGACAAACTTTTTATCCAATTTGAATAAATAACTGAATCTGACTGCACTGTTCAATGATTAAGATTAATTGGAATGTATGTACCTGACTTTTGTAAAGTGCCTTGAGACAACATGTGTTGTGAATTGGCGCTATATAAATAAACTGAATAGAATTGAACTTTAAGTGGTGAAAAGACCTGCCTCATTTAAACTATTCTTCAAATACAACCAGCAAGTCTTTGCTTAAATTAGCAGAGGCAAGTGGAGCTCAGACTCTGTGGTCCTCACAGTCTACGATGAACAAAGATCAACAAAGATCCACCACCAAAAAATAATAATGAAAGGAAGGAATATCTGATTTATTCTTAACAACTCAAATGGTTAAACTGGAGGTTATCCATCATGTATTTCACTGGTACTAATATTACTAACAAAACATCAATGCAACTGAGTGGATAAAAAATAAAATATTCAAAAATGTTTAAACACTAGCTTACATACTTGGTTTTCTTGGTTACCTTGTCTGTAGATGATGACAGCTCAAATCTGAGTTTAGTGGGTTTTGTCTATGGTAGGGTCTACTGCACTAATATGGACACTCTGGGTGCAGGCAGGTGGAAAGACATTACTGACTTAGTTCCCCTCCAGCCTGGGCTTCAGGAAATGTGACAGCTGTTGGTCCCTTTCAAAATGCTGTTTTATCTCCTACATCTGAAGCTAAATACTACACTGATGTTCTCTGGACAAAAAACATTATTTTTTTATGACTTGTCACTGTTTTCAGTTGTTTTAATGAGCTCTAATTTGCCCTGTAAAGATTACTTCATTGCTTTATCAGTTTTTATGGTGCTTAGCCACTCACTGAGAGATAAAGAGACAGTTTGAGTTGTAATGTAAGGTTCCATAGTTTAATCATCTATGCTACCTTGGAGACAACACCACAAGCCACTAAACCCATGCTGCCACAACTTCAGCCACTCTAAACCCATGGGATATAAAGACTTCTGAAGCCAGTGTTTTCTACTTTTTTCGGTATAGAAGAAACAGTTTGTGCAGTTTTGCTGACCAGGACTGTGCCTGCAAGTAAAAAAAGAATTGTTGGTTTGCCCTTATTTTGCTGTCAGCTTCTCTATCCCTCACTGCACCTGAAACTAGCTTCCATCAGCAACCAATTTCCCATGACGATTGGCTGCTGTGCTTTAAACTTCCTAAAACTGCTGAAAAACCATTGACCTCAACTGCAACACTACGCTGACTAAGTAAAAAACTGGAAAAGCTCATTTTAGAAATAAAAGCCCCACTCACAACATATCAGACCAGTAGTTTACAGTAATCTCATTTCGTGTGTTCTTAGTGACTAGAAAAAAACATGCTATCATCAGCACATGACATTGTTTTACAGCTGATTCTACTCTTTAAGGTAAATGGTATGCACTTGTATAGCGCTTTATTAAGTCCCCAGAGACCTGAAAGCGCTTTACACTACAATCAGTTATTCACCCATTCACACAGTGAATGTGTTTTTGACCGTTTTGATCAATTATGGCTAATACTCAGGTTCTGTCAACCTTTGAGAACAGGTCAAATCTAACATCTTCAGTAACTCCTTGCCTATCCCCTGCACAGGCTAGCTAACGAAAGTAAAATAAAAAAAATGGGGAAAATAGATAAGCTCCTCACAACAGTTAGCGCAGCCACAACATACAAATGACTTAAGTTACTTCTAAATGATCAGAATATTTTTGGTTCACATAATTTCACCTCATCAGACCCTACTGCCTTTTCGTCAGGCAACTGTTCACTATACCAGACTTTCAACTGGTGGATATCGAACCAAAAGTGGATCCAAGACCAGTTTGCAGCAGGTCGTGGGCCTTTTATCGGGGTAAAAAAAGGTCAGAAAATGAAATAAAATGAAAGATCTATGAAGTCTTGGATATTTAAATTCCTTACAGGAGTATCGATAGCCATCATTTCACACCATAGAAGAATACAAACAAACTTTGTTTACAGATGCTTATTGAATGTGGAGAAATGCAGGAACGATGCAGAATCAAAGAGATTTATTTAAATGTTACTGAGGAACAAAGAAGATGACAACTAGATGCGCACACTTTGAAATCAACATGGAAATTGAGACAATCTGCTAAGCACCGTAGAGAGTCAGCTGCTGGGGCTATTATGTGACCTCAAACTAAACTTAGTTGAGATAAGCCTCTCTGAGTTCTGGTGCTCTGAGGAGCGAGTGTCCTTCCCTTGCCACGCAGCAGTAAAACTCCTGCTGCCATTCAGCACTACCCATCTCTGTGAGTTGTTTCTCAGCTCAGGTTCAGCTGAAGACAGAACACAGACAGAGAATGGACACAGATCACGACCTCAGAGCTGCTTTGTCTATTCTACCTCTAGACTTTGCAATAATAAACCACAACTTTTTAAAATCATATCAGAACAAATTATGCATTTTGGCTTTTTTCATTAACTCTTTATTGATTAGAAAGCACATTCAAAAATAAATACTTATGTAAAAAGTCATATAGAAAACAATCAGTGCAGGAAAACAGGAAATCTATACAGGAGATGAACAACAGAAGAAACAAAATCTAAGTTCTTCTCTTACAATTCTCTCCTTATTTCCAATCCCTTTATACCCAATCCTTTTTTTCTTTTTTATGAACATGGATTGTTTCTATGGTAACAATACACAAAAAGGGATGCCTTGGGAAAATTTACATTTTCCAATTCTTGAAATTTGGATTGCTGGGGTCTCATTGAGAACATGACTCTAGCAAAGTACCTAATGAGACAGTTCCACCCAAATAATCTCCATAAGAGTTCTGATGAAAATTAAAAAGAGAGATCATATTTCCCCTACTTCCCCTGCTTCCCTTCATTGGCTCCGCTAAATCCAGAATATAATTTAAAATTCTCCTCCTCACATATAAAGCCCTTAATGATTTAGCTCCATCATACATCAGAGATCTGATTGTTCCATATGTTCCTAACAGAGCACTTCGTTCTCAGACTGCAGGTTTACTGGTGGTTCCAAGAGTCTCTAGAAGTAGAATGGGAGGCAGATCCTTTAGTTATCAGGCTCCTCTCCTGTTGAACCAGCTCCCGGTTTTGGTCCGTGAGGCTGACACCCTGTCTACTTTTAAGGCTAGACTTAAAACTTTCCTTTTTGATAAAGCTTATAGTTAGAGTGGCTTAGTTTATGAGGGAGGGAGCCTTCCTCCCCCCCTGTTGGATGGAGTAAGGGGGAGTCAGGTTTAGCCTAAACCGGCTCAGTTATGGTTGAGATGCAAACACACCCTCCATTTCTGCAACCTGTATGACCCCTTCTCTTTCCCAATGGTTATAATCAGTCTGACAGAGAGAGGTATCCCAATCATTGTGGTTTTTAGTATAACAATGACCATCAGTGGCATTGTTGAAAATAAGCGCCGTTTAACTAAATAATCTGAACTGAAACTATCTCTGTAGTTATGCTGCTATAGGCTTAGGCTGCTGGAGGACATAATGACCACTTTCACCCTCTTCGCTACATTCTCACACTACTCTCCAATTTTGTATTATTTGCTGTTATTTCAGCTTTTAACTTTGTTCTCTCTCTTTTCTCTTCCTAGAAGCTAC
This sequence comes from Crenichthys baileyi, assembly GCA_036173005.1. NCBI lineage: Eukaryota > Metazoa > Chordata > Actinopteri > Cyprinodontiformes > Goodeidae > Crenichthys > Crenichthys baileyi. The sequence goes on along the minus strand of JAHHUM010000136.1, from coordinate 48,242 downwards.
ACCTGGCCTGACTCTGTGTCTACCTGTGACACCTTCCTGGAGAGGGGAATCCTCCAAGCTTCTGCTGGCAACAACTTAATGCTCACCTCTACCGATGATCCACATAACCCTGTCTTTCAGTGTTTTAACCCTTTCCCCTCTCCTATGACATAGCTACTGACTGAGCTTTTACTGTAACTAACTCTATGTGCTCTCTTCAGACTCTAACCTTGAAAAATGGCTCAGAGTTTATCTGTTCCTTCTTTCTAGATGAAACGACTAAAGGAGCTACCTCCATTAATTTACTTTTCCTTCCCATAGAAAGTACTCCTGGATCAGTGCTTCTGTGTTTCTTTTGTGTCTCTGCTCTGTTCTCTCTACCCCCAGTCGGTCGTGGCAGATGGCCGCTCACACTGAGACTGGTTCTGCTGGGTTTTTCTTCCTGTTAAAAGGGAGTTTTTCCTCTCCACTGTCGCTACATGCATGCTCAGTATGAGGGATTGCTGCATAGTCAACGCCAGTGACTGTCCACTGTCTCTACATGCTCATCCAGGAGGAGGGAATGCTGCAAGTCACTGACTGGATGCAATCTGCTGGGTTTCCTTAGACAGAAAAACTTTTTATCAGAATCTGACTGCACTGTTCAATGGTTAAGATTAATTGGAATGTATGTACCTGACTTTTGTGAAGTGCCTTGAGACAACATGTGTTGTGAATTGGCGCTATATAAATAAACTGAATTTAATTGAAAGTTCAAAAATGATATCCTCCAATGAAATCCACAATATTTCATCCAGGTGTCTTCTGTAAGGCAGGTATTGGTTTCCCTGTCCCTTTTTGTTTTATGTAATTGGTTTTATTGTTTTATTTTCAATAGTTCATTTTCAAACGTCCTTTGATTTTTAAACACGGAGCTCTTTGAGTGAAGGCGGACCTGAAGAAATCTAAAGAAATCAATATTATTGAGACCATGCAGTCTTTTCAACATCTAAAAACTCTTTAGTGTTGCCTGGTTAAAAAAGGTTACAAAATGAGGAGAGACCTAAGTTAACCCATCTCCTATAACCGGCATCCATCTTATTTAGGGAAAAATCTGGATCATAACAGCACCATTTAAGGATTTTCACTTCTTCTAAGGTATCATTTTCAATTATAACATTTAACCAGGTCTTCAAAGACAAGTTGATCCATTTATTTCCTGTTTCCAACAGTCCTTTAATTAGTCTTTTGTCTCCTAGCCTTGCTTGGATTGGCACTGTCCCAAATATGTTTTCTTCAATTTCTTTCCATCTTGCTTTATAATCTGGGACACACCAACCGAACAGGAGCCTTAACTGGGCTGATATGTCATAATCTGTTAGACAGGAAAGTGCCAGTCCACCCCTGTTTTTGCCAGTTGAAGAGTTTGGAATCTAATCCTTGTTTATTTTCTTTGCCAGATGTAACACGATATCAGTTTATCCCATTCAATCAATTGCTTGTAAATCTCAATTGGAAGAGTCTCGATAAAGTCATTAACATCATCTGCAAACAAAGAAATCTTGAGTTCTTGTTCTAATAATTTTATAACAGTAAAATAATTATTCTGAGTGTCCTAGCTTAATGATTCAATAAATATGACAAACAACAAAGGGCTTAATGGGCAGCCCTATAATCTTCCTCTTTCCAGGCCAAAATAGTTTGATCCACTCCATCTAATTGTTTTCATGGCTTTTGGTTTATTATATAATGTTTTAATAGATTTAACAAACACCTGATGAATCCAAATATATTTAATAATCAATGTAAGAACTCCCAATTAACTCAATGAAATGCCTTCTTGGTGTCATTACTGCCTTGAGTTTGTTTTGGTTTTCAATTAGGGGTTTGCCAAAAAAAATACGATTCAAAATCAATTTTAAATGTTCCAAAACCGATTTTAAAAAATGAAACAAATCCGCTGGCTGTTGGCCTTCATTTTGTAACTACGCAGCCAGTTCTGCAATGTACGCATGCGCAGAAAGCACCAAAGCAGGAGAAAAGAAAAAGAGATTCAACCGTCCCTGTCTTTATTGATGGCAACGATTTGGCCTCATTTTGGTTGTTACTGAATGCCTGGTAAGACAGAGCTTGACATGAGCTTCATAGTGTGCAAGGTTTGCAAAATGAAGATTAAGAACTTCAGGAATACCTCAAATGCGCGAGCTCACATTACCAGGCATCACCCGGAGTTAAACGTCTGCTGGTGGTGGCAGTCAGCCACCACCAGCAGACCAATGCATGCTGCAGCGCTTAACCAAACTCTCTGCCAACTCCGAGTGGGCAAAAAAATAAAAAAATAACCAGGTTTACATCCTTACAGTGAGGTGGGGAACAAGGGATTCATCTGCATGTTGCAGACAGTGGAGCCAAGGTACGCCATACCATTCTGTAAGTTTTTCACAGCTGTGCCCAAATCTAAGCAGCATTGACTAATGAATAAAACTTAATAAATGTGAAAAAGACACTTTAATGTATCCATTTGTTATCCTGTCTGACTGGAGTGGATCATGAGGATTCTTTTCACACCTATAGATTGAAGCAGAAATCATTATGAATCGAATCGTAGCCCCAAAAATCAAAATCGAAGTGTGAGATAGTAAAAGATTGCCACCCCTAGATTTTATGTTCAATCATGTTAAGTGTACTACGAATATTGTCTTGTGTCTGTCTGTCTTGTGTCCATCTTGCAAGAATATGGGTAAGGATCTTGTTGTCTTGGTTCAGGACACTCATGGGCCGATAGCTCCACCCCCTTTTTTTTATTTATTCATCGGAATCAATTCAATTCAATTCAGTTTATTTACACAGCGCCAATTCACAACACATGTCGTCTCAAGGCACTTTACAAAAGTCAGGTACATACATTCCAATTAATCCTAATCACTGAACAGTGCAGTCAGATTCTGTTATTTATTCAAATTGGATAAAAAGTTTTTCTATCCAAGGAAACCCAGCAGATTGCATCCAGTCAGTGACTTGCAGCATTCCCTCCTCCTGGATGAGCATGTAGAGACAGTGGACAGTCACTGGCGTTGACTTTGCAGCAATCCCTCATACTGAGCATGCATGTAGCGACAGTGGAGAGGAAAAAACTCCCTTTTAACAGGAAGAAACCTCCAGCAGAACCAGGCTCAGTGTGAGCGGCCATCTGCCACGACCGACTGGGGGTTAGAGAGAACAGAGCAGAGACACAAAGAGAACAAAGAAGCACTGATCCAGGAGTACTTTCTATGGGAAGAAAAAGTAAATGTTAATGGATGTAGCTCCTTTAATCGTTTCATCTAGAAAGAAAGAACAGATAAACTCTGAGTCAGTTTTCAAGGTTAGAGTCTGAAGAGAGCACATAGAGTTAGTTACAGTAAAAGCTCAGTCAGTAGCTATGTCTAGGAGAGAGAAAGGGTTAAACACTGAAAGACAAGGCCATGTGGATCATCGGCAGAGGGTGAGCATTAAGTTGTTGCCAGCAGAAGCTTGGAGGATTCCTCTCTCCAGAAAGGTGTTACAGGTAGACACAGAGTCAGGCCAGGTGTAGCTTCTAGGAAGAGAAAAGAGAGAGAACAAAGTTAAAAGCTGAAATAACAGCAAATAATACAAAATTGGAGAGTAGTGTGAGAATGTAGCGAAGAGGGTGGAAGTGGTCATTATGTCCTCCAGCAGCCTAAGCCTATAGCAGCATAACTACAGAGATAGCTCAGGATAACCTAAGCCACTCTAGCTATAAGCTTTATCAAAAAGGAAAGTTTTAAGCCTAGCCTTAAAAGTAGACAGGGTGTCCGCCTCACGGACCAAAACCGGGAGCTGGTTCCACAGGAGAGGAGCCTGATAACTAATGGATCTGCCTCCCATTCTACTTCTAGAAACTCTAGGAACCACCAGTAAACCTGCAGTCTGAGAACGAAGTGCTCTGTTAGGAACGTATGGAACAATCAGATCTCTGATGTATGATGGAGCTAAATCATTAAGGGCTTTATATGTGAGGAGGAGAATTTTAAATTATATTCTGGATTTAACAGGGAGCCAATGAAGGGAAGCTAAAGTAGGAGAAATATGAGATCTCTTTTTAATTTTCATCAGAACTCTTGCTGCAGCATTTTGAATCCCACCAATTAAAGAGTTAGTTTGCTCCTTAATCACTTTGGGAAACTTTGTGGTCCAAAAAAGTTCAGTCACTGCCCATCTGTTTTGGGTTGACTATATAGATTCGTATAGAAATTTGTTGGATCTCTTTTACTTTGTAATGTAGGGAATTCGTTATAGGGACCCTGATTTTAAAGATTGTATTGTCTGCCTGTTGTTTTTAATTTGTAAGCTATTAATTTCCCCCCAGTTTCATTATGCCTTTGCTTGAGAATGGTTATCTTGTTAATTTCCATTTTTGTTCCTTTGTTCCTTTTTTTTTTTTAATTAGACCAAATAGTAATCTAGCCGAGAATAAACCAAATGCAGATGGGAAAAGAAGGTAAAATTCTTCTCAGTCGGATTCAGATCCCTGCATATGTCTGAGAGACCCAGCTCCTTCAACATTAGTTTTATATTTTTAGTAACTTTCTCTTCTCCTGTGGAGTATGGATTTGATGTTTCCAGAGCTGGATGTAACATTAAAATCACCACCACAGATTAAGGTACCTTATGCATGACCAGAGGCTCAAAAACGTGTTTCAAGAATTTCCACTCAGACATTGGAGAAGCATAGACATTCAGGAAAGTGACCAAAGCCCCCTGTGTATTTCCATGGGTCAAAATGAATCTCCCATCTGGTTCTTATATGCATTTTGTTTTAAAACTAAATTTTGAACTGAGCCGTGCTTCTTTTCGGGTTTTTTTAAGGAGATGGATCAAACCTTGCCCCAGCATACCAGCTTACCCACGAATACCCATGTCTTGCAAAGCTCTGCTGTAACGTAATCCCAGTCATAGGCTAACAAGTTGAAATATTTCTTCATGAAGACTTCACCTGCAACCTTTCCTGTGTAACAGTCAGTTTCTGTGCAGCAGATCCTGCTGTTTAGGAGGGGGACTACAATGGGTGTGGTACATGCTTCATTACCAAAGCATCACTACATTTTTCAAACACGTCATCTTATATTACCGGATGATAAAATGAGCTTAAATGTGTCTGTAATTACAGAACCTCTGTAAACTGCATAGCTAGATCTATTAAAACGAGAACAATTAGCTAGCTTTAGACCATTGCAACCCTTACTGCAGAACAGAAGAGAAGAAGGAAGCAGCACAACCAAAACAAAAGGGTAATACAGGGTAGCCATTATAGGAAGTGGTCTGACTGAGGCTGGAAGACAGATCATAGAGGAGCAAATAAAAACAGATAATTGCTTTCGACTTATTTAGGTCTCTGAACATCCATGTATATAGTACAAGAAAATATTCAAGTTGGATATTCAGCTGAAAGCGTTGCAGACGTTTGACTGCTGGGGAGGTGGACCATGCACCGCCCAAAACCCCAAATAAAGACAAAAAATCCAGTTTTGTAATAGATTTATAACAAGATTCACAAGAGGTGGTGGGACATACCTTAAAACAACAAGATAAAGCAGCCCCCACTGAATAAGGTAGGAAGCAGAAATATGATCCATACGTTCTTCAGTGTTCTGGTAGGCAGATTCTGTCACAGTAATCTTTATGGACAAAGATCCTGGGTGTATTGTGTTGCCTGCTCTACCGCTGTGCCATGTCCACACAATTCTCTGGGAGATTTATTACCTTAGCTTCCAAAATTATAAACCAGATTGGATTATACATGGCAGGTCTAACTGCCAAAATATATTATTAGCATGCAGAGCATAAATGCATGGGACTTACATACAATTCATCTTATAGGTTCTGTTGGGGTGAATGTCAGGACTGTACAGGCAACTTAAGTTCTTCCACACTCAACTCTTTCATGCCTTTATTGACATGCTCTGGTGCCCCATACTGTTGGAACAGGAAAGGCCCGTCCCCAAACTGTTCCCAGTGAGTCAGAAGTATAAAATTGGCCACGTCTTGGTATGATGCAGCGTTAACTGTTCTATTTACCGGAACTAAGGGGTCGAGCCTAACAGCCCCACACCTTAACCCTCCATCCACTACACTTTGTACTTAACACCGTGTAGTCAGGCCAGTGCCGTTCTCCTGGCAACCGCCAAACCCAGACTTGTCCATTTGACAAGGCACAGGCAGGGTTTATCACTCCAGAGAAAATGTCTCCGCTGCTCTTGAGTCCAGTGGCAGCAGGCTTTACATCACTGTATCAAACGCTTTGCATTGCACCTGGTAATGTGAGGCTTGGATGCAGGTATTGACTGCAGAAAGCCGGTGACCTCTGTGCACAGTGACATTCAGAATCTGCTGACCCCGCTATCTGGTTTTACATAGCCTACCACTTGATGCCTGAGTTGCTGTCATTACCGTTGTCTACCACTTTGTTAAAGTATCACCAACAGTTCATTCCCATTCTTTTACTAATGTTTGCAGAAGCAGTCTGCAAACCTAGATACTGGATTTTCTAAAGCTGTGGCTATGGAAGTGACTGGAACACCTGGATTCAATGATTTAGATGGATGGCCAAATATATGAATATGTGTTGTACACATCAAGTCACATTTTATATCCAAGCTGTGCTTTGGGGTTGTGATACTCTACACACATCTTCCTCCTGCTGTGGCAACTTCCACAATAAAGAGTGTTGTGGTTAGTGTGTAGCTATGGTGTGTTCACGTATTAAACAAAGATGAGATTTTTGAGTTTCTAACAACTCTTCCCCAGTTAGGGATGGTCAAGCTAAAAATTTGTACATTCTAGTCACTAGCTGATTTCTCTTTTTATTTGTTGATATTTGAATAAAAACTACAGAAAACTACCTTTAAATATGAGCATATAAATTGAGTTTGTAAATTATCTAATAAACTCATCATAAACTCTTTATTATAACACATTTTTGTATTTGATACACTGCTGATTTTGCAGGTTTTCCCACTCGCAAAGCATGTAGAAGTCTTTCATTTTTAATCACAGGTTCTCTTCAATTTTGAGTGATGGAATCTAAAACAAAAATCTAGAAAATCACATTGTGTGATTTTTAAGTAATTAATTTGCATTTTATTGCATGACAAAAGTATTTGATAAATCAGAAAGACTAAACTTAATCCTTGGTACAGAAACCTTTGTTCACAATTACAGATATCAGACGTTTCCTGTAGTTCTTGACAAACTTTACACACACTGCAGCAAGGATTTTGGAACACTCCTCCATACAGATCTTCTCCAGATCCTTCAGGTTTCCGGGCTGTCGCTGGGCAATTTTCCTGTAGCCCATCCCAGCCTTGCGTAGGTCTACTATTTTATTCCTGATGTCATTACACAGCTCTCTGGTCTTGGTCATTGTGGAGAGGTTGGAGTTTGTTTGATTGAGTTTGAGGACAGGTGTCTTTCTACAGATAACGATTTCAAACATGTGTCGTTAATACAGGTAATGAGTGGAGAACAGGAGGGCTTCTTAAAGAAGAACTAACAGCCCTGTGAGGGCCAGGATTCTTACTTTTTGTTAGGTGATCAAATACTTATTTCATACAATAAAATGTTAATTAATTACATAAAAATCACACAATGTGATTTTCTGGACTTTTGTTTTAGATTCCGTCACTCACAGTTGAAGAGCACATATGATAGAAATGAAAGAGTTCTACTTACTTTGCAAGTGGGAAACTCTGCAAAATAGACAGTGTATCAAATACTTGTTCTCCCCATTGTACGTTTCATTTTATGTTAAAATGTACAGGTTTCTGAATGCTGAACAGTAACATCTGATGAGCAAAGTAGTGATCCAGCAGTCAGCCAGTCTGGTGAGTCAGATCTGCTCCAGATGACCAACAGGCATTCATATTTTTAAAGTTCCTGTCTGACAGTCATGCGAGAATTATACCAGGTTAATAAAACACTTTCCATTCCATTTTTATGCACCTACTGCTTTAACATTTATGGACTGAATAAGAATACATTTCTGTAATTAATATACAGGAAAACAACATTGTTAGAACATCGGTACTCACATTCCTTTATGACAGCCCTGGCTTCACCTTGCAAGTCAAACTGTCCTGCAGTGTGTCTAACCAAACATAGCTGCAACAACAACGCATGAGAAACATGTAACAGCCCCAAGAAGCACCGCTTTGAAAAGCCCACAGGCCCAGGTCTCCACAGCTTCACGGGAAGTAAACTAAACGAGCAAAGGGTTAGAGTTACAGCTGAGTGGAGCAACCTCTTACATCTGGTCTGTCTCCAAACACAGCAGGAGCATGGACAAACAAACTGTGTGAAACCTCTGTGGAGATGAGCTTCACACAAGCAGAAAAGATGTGAATGCTTATGACTTCCACTGCTACAGAGATACATTCCCCTGGGTGTCACCCTCAGGGTGAACATCTTTACACTGTCTGTCACAAACCAGCACTCCAACTTCATTTAAAGACAGATTCATACCCCTATCATGTTACAACCACAAACTTCAGCGTATTTTGTTATTAGTTAATGTCCTCGTCCAACAGAAGGTAGGGCATAATTGTGAAGATGAAGGACACTGATACATGGTATTTATTTAATCTGAATGATTGTGTTGTGCATTTGAACCTACTCACCCTGAGTCAATAGTGTTCTATCACTCCTGTCCTACTTCTTGATGTGGTAAAAACATATCATGACCAATAGGATCTCTTATTTTAAGGGATGCACCAATTACAGTTTTCTGGCCAATCACCAATCTTTAAAAAGCCTGACCCGCTGATTCCGATATTAGCTGATACCAATTTTTGTTTATTACTGACACTTTCCGGCGATATAAGGTCACAATACACCTTTGAAGTTCCAATCTTATTTTATTGAAAAACATTGAACAATACCCGTGAAAGAATGCAAACTTGTTTTAACTACTCGAGGCAGTGCTCTTAAATATAAATGAAATCTTTAGAGCACTGCAGTTCCTTTAGTCTTTCATTTTTCACATTTTTAAAAGAAACAAAATTTGCACAATAGTTTATACAAGTAGATAAGATCAGTCGATAAGATCGGTTTCACATCTAAGTATCGGCCGATCACCGGTCTCCCAAAATTACGGAAATCGGCAGTCTGATTGATCGGTGCATCCCTACTTGTTTTAGGAACAGCTAAACCACTGGGCAACTGTGATGAGTGGAGCATGGCAAATGAATACTTCAAAAATAAATTCACATCAACACTAGTGTCTCAACTGTTACTGTAATACTTTTTTTCTTTAAAAGACACACTGGTCCAACATGGACTAAAGGCAAGACCACAGGACACATGTTTTAATCCTGCCAGAGGGCTGTTCCAGAAGAAAAGACGATTGTTTATGTCATTTTGTCTCCAAAGCTGAGCTAAGATGACATGTATTCTAAAAATGTGCCAGGCTGCTGAAACTCCTCATAATAACTTTGGAAAAAGACCTTTGGCTGCAAGTGCAATACGACTGCAAACAGCACAAAATCAAATGAACATGTCAGGAGTGGAAATAGATGAGAATTATAACACCATGAACAAACCACATAAGAAATAAACTAACAAAACAGAAGGAGAATGTGGTGTTTTGAAGTGACTTGTTGCTAAATCTCTCTGATACTAAGAGAGACAGTTCACTGAAAGAATGTGCTGCAGTCACACAGAGAAAAAAAACTTTCTACTTTGACCTCTGCAGAACACTGCAACTACTGTGACCAAAAACTGCAGCCAGGGCAGCTTTCAGGTAGACCTGCTGAGATGGATACATGATAGCTGCTGTTATGCGATGCTGCTTAATGTAACTAAATAGGGTGTTTATACACATACATATTGAACTGTGATTCTGAAAATGATCACTTAATCCTTAACATTGTAGTGCACCCAGAGAAACATAAATCATTTTAGTGAGGGAAGGCTGGAATAAATTCCATTCACATATTTTCATGTAAAACAGATTCCTGATTAGGCTACAGGTTGAGAACCACAGATGCACCAATCAGGCTGTTTCTGGCACATGCACATTTCCAGTTTATTATTACATGAAAACAACCTAACTGTGAATTCTGTTGTCTTAACCAATCTAACCAAAATCTGTGGAAAACCCAAACCCATGCACAAAAATCTCTCCCCAAGTTTAAATACCAACGAGGCATGAGATGTTGAAACATTATATGTCCAGGTCTTACTTTAAATGACTAAGTTTTCTAAGAGTTGTCATTGTAGTATTGCTTTATATTGTATATATTAGAATGCCCCCCCAACTATCCATGAGCTTTAAGATCTCAGCCATTTAAATCCACATCAGGCGTGGGCACCATGGACAGCGGGAAAAATGGATAAAGATGTTTACATGTCTCTTCATATATCACAGCCCACCAAATACAGCACCAAACAGTCCCTTTGTGGTTTTGATACAGAGATAAGGACGGTGGTTTGACATGTTCTTTCCCTCTAAAATCAATATGTTGTGTGCTAACAGGGTCCAGGCTCGGTGGTAGGCGGCACAGTGTGCTACTGCTTCTGGCCTCCTAACAACTCCTTCAATAAAGGAGGGAAAATGAAATTAAATAGAAGAAATCTAAACTTTGTGCTTCATTTCCCTTGGTTTAGAAAGTGTGTGTCCTCTTTGAGCCTTGTAAAAACCAGCTGTCACGCCTGATTCACAGCACTGTTCTCTCTGTAGCTGCCACGCTAAAAATATGTAATTAGGTGAGTATTTACAGTGAATAAAACAGCAACAGATCCAATATGTTAGCAGATTTACATCAGCTTGGGTAAAGAGTTGGGTAAAAAGAACAATGTCTGCTCCCAGCAGCCTCTCTGTGAAAAAAGGACAAAGCTACAACTAAAGCTTCTGAATGTTTCCAAGCTAAAAACATGCAGTCTTATCTGCAGGATTTCACCATACAGTTAAACTAAAATGATCTATACCCTTCCCAAGTTTAGATTCATAGTAATGTTTTAACTGGACCTACAAGTTTGTTCTGACTGAAAGTAATATTACCATGTGAAGTGGCCGAGCCAGAGTCCCAACTAGAATCCGACAACAGGATCTGTGAAGGCAGCTGTAGATTAAGGTTATGATAACGAGGCCTTAAAGATGAATGGAGACGTGTAAAAAGTTGGTCAGCAAATATAAGAAGCATTCAGTTCAATTCAAATTCAATTGAAAAATACTTTATTCATCCCAAAGGGGAATTAAATGTTGTTGTAGCTCATATTATGCAGGTTTCTTCAAAGAGCCGTTGTAGATGCTGATGGCTGTGGGCAGGAAGGATCTCCTGTAGAGGTCTGTCTTACAGCAGATCTGAAGAAGCCTCTGACTGAAGACACTCTGTTGTTGTACAACAGTCTGATGAAGAGGATGCTCAGGGTTCTCCATAATGTTCTTCATTTTATGAAGCATCCTTCTTCAATGAATAGATGGAAAGACAAAACAGACTTTCCACTGATTATTACGGCTATAAATCATTTTCAACATGCCACTTTTTTGTTGAAATGTAAACGAAAAGTGAGAAATACTATTTCAAAATGATATCCTATGTATACTGTCTCATTTCCTGACTGAATTAAAATAACTTTACATCTAAATCAGCATGAATTAGATTCAGCATAACTGCAGCATTAAAGCAGTCCAGCTGCACTATGACCTTCCCTACCGCCAACATCTCAGCATCACTGTCATTCCCAACTAGTGGTGGGGAGCTTTAATGCACTTTACAATTCGGTTATGATTCGGAAGGCTATAATGTGATTACACCCATACTGAAATGTATCATCCCCTTAGCCATGAATAAAAAAATACATTTCGAAAACTATTTTCCCATTGCTAACTCTTAAATAGTATAAAAACAGTCTTTTAATGGGGGACATGGAATTATTTTTCACCCATTTTTTCTGGTATTTATTAAGATGTCACAGTAAAAATATAATAATTTTGTCTTTCAGGCCATCAGTCTATCACCCCATAACGATTAGCACAAACACTGCTCTAAAATGAAACCAAGCCATTATCAAAGAAGGACCTTTTCCCTGTCACATTTACAGGAGGTCGTGCAGCTGTGCCACTAAGCAGAACACTAGAACAACTGCAGCCAATCATATTTTGAAAGATTAACTCAGCATCTACAGTATTTACACACTGAAGGGGGTAACATTGGTAAAATAGTTTGACCAGCCAAATTAACCATCCCAACCAATCACAGCTTGAGTTTTTAGGGTTTGAAAACATCATAAAGCAGAATTTATTGTTATAATTATAGGGTGATTATTTTTGATTTAGGAATGATTTTCCACAGTGTATCTTTAGCTATATATGTGTTTGTGAGTATTAATTATTGCTATTTAATAAATGATCATTGTACAAAGTCTCAAAGCCATGCTGACTACATGTGTTCAGTCACAAGATGTGTTATTGACTTGTACACATTTAGAAATCAATTGCAGCAAGCTCAGCTCAACGCAGGCTTTCACCTGCAAGTCTGATACCAGTAGCTGTGCAAAAATGTTCTTTGTTGGTGAGTAGAAACTGATTTGGTTTCTTTTTCATGTTCCTCTGAGCAAATTCTATCATTTTAAACTTTTGTATAGTTCATATTTAACCTGAACAGCAGGTTTTCACAGACATGTAGATTTGGTTAAGTCTGTAAATCAGGCTGCTTCTTCTGGGCTGATTAATCCTAGTCTCTAAAAAAAAACTGGTTACACAACTCTTCATTGTGTGCTGATGTGACTCGTGACTAAGGAGATGTTACTGAAATTCAATACTCACACCAACATGTATGCTGCTAATTCAGAATGTTCTTTATATTGTCAGCTGACTGTAGATATACTTGCACTTGGTAGACTGGAACTTGATTCAAAAAATGTTTGGAAGCCCATAAATGGTGCAGAGAAACATTCAGAAGCGGAGGAATGAGTTTTAGCCCTGCACAGACAGGCCTGACATCCCAAACACTGAACAGAAGCATTAAATACAAGCTATGTATGGATGCTGTGGATGAGAGATGATGACAGCTAAACGGCCACGCAAGTAGTTCTGGGTCAGACAAATTCTGGGATTTTTAGGACTACAACTACAAATTACACAAAGTACACAATGTTCCAAAACTACAGTTCTCTTCCCAAGTTAAAAAACACTTGTTGTCCTGGTGTAATCTCATAATATGTTGCTTTCTGATGTAGAGTTAGTCCTGCAATTATTCCAAATCCTGGCTGTTTCATTTTAATGTTGTATTTTATTTACCTTCCATCTAGAAGTAATATTGATGTTCTGGAGTGGCCGAGACAGAATCCCAACTAAAATCTGATAGACAAACATAGGCAGGAACTAACGATTAGGGTGATCGCAAGGAGGCCTTCCAGCCTCAAATGTTTGCAGCTCATTTTAAAAGCTAAATGTTCAAAATACAGGTGGAAAAATGAAAAAGCTGGTGGAAATTACAAAAAGGGCTTGATTGACGTAACACCAATAAAGATTTTCATTGAAAATCATTTTTGACGTGCCATTTTTTTAAATGAAATCTAAATAAAAAGTTTTTTCACAATGCTTTTTTGGGTATCTGTCTTGTTTTCTACCATAACCAAACCTTTGTGACTGAATGAAAATAATTTAAAAACTAAATCGAAACATACACTGAAGTGTGTCAAAAAGTCCTATGGTTATTATGGACAAAAACGTACTTCAAAGAACTGTAGCAAGTGAGATAAAAAGAAAATAAGCTAAACAAAAACTACCTGTAAATTAGTCAGTGTACAGCTTGTATAAAAGTGTAAATCTGCTGTTGCATCAAAATAACTCAACACAGCCATTAATGTCTAAACTGCTGGCAACAAAAGTGAGTACACCTCTAAGTGAAAATGTGCAAATGTGTCAATATTTTGTGCGGCCACCATTATTTTCCAGCACTGCCTTCACTCTCCTGGGCATGGACTTCACCTGAGCTTCACAGGATGCCCCTAGAATCCTCTTCCACTCCTCCATGACGGCATCACAGAGCTGGTGGATGTTGGAGACCTTGCGCTCCTCCATCTTTTGTTTAAGGATGCCCCACAGATGCTTGATGGGGTTTAGGTCTGGAGACATGCTTGGCCAGTCCAGCACCTTTACCTTCAGTTTCTTTAGCAAGGCAGGGGCCATGTTGGAATACTACCCAGGAAAAGGGTCATCTGGACCAAATAAGTTTATCTCATCAGACCACAGGACATGCTTCCAGTAATCCATGTCCTTTGTCTGCTTGTCTTTAGCAAACTGTTTGTGAGCTTTCTTGTGCATCATCTGTAGAAGAAGCTTCCTTTTGGGAAAACAGCCATTCAGACCAATTTGATGCAGTTTGCGGCGTATAGTCTGAGCACTGACAGGCTGACCCACCCACCCCTGCTACCTCTTGATGAATGCTGGCAGCACTCATGCATCTATTTTCAACTTCTGGATATGACGCTGAGTGTGTGAACTCAACTTCTTTGGTCGGCCATGATGAGGCCTGTTCAAAGTGGAACCTGTCCTGTTAAACCCGTGTATGGTCTTGCTGTAGCTCAGTTTCAGGTTGTTGGAAATCTTCTTATAGCATAGGTCATCTTTATGTAGAGCAACAATTCTGTTTTAGATCCTCAGAGAGTTCTTTGTCATGTGGTGCCATGATGAACTTCCAGTGACCATTATGAGAGTGATAACATTACATTTAACAGACCTGCTCTCCATTCACACCTGAGACCTTGTAACGGTAACAAGTCACATCAGGGATTGAAAATTGCTAATTGGCCACAATATGAACATTTATACTTAGGGGTGTACTCACTTCTATTGTTAGCTTTTTAGAGATTAATGGCTGTGTGTTGAGTTGTTCTGAGGGGACAGCAGATCAACACTGTTATAAAAGCTGTACACTGACTACTTTACATGAGATCAAAGTGTCATTTCTTCAGTGTTGTTCCGTAAAAATATATAATAAAATGTTTACAAAAATCTGAGGGGTGTACACACTTTTGTGATGTGGAAACCTGAAGTATGCACACACCATTTTTTCATATCACACTTGCATTGGAGTGTTTCAAGGTTTAAAGTCTTCAACTTCAAATGCATGATTTTAGCAACGCTTCGTTGTGTTCTGATGTCTTGAACTGTTTTCATTTTTTTCCCAGAAATATGAACATCCTGAGTCACAAGAATCATATTTCTTTTTCAAACTCATTACTAATTTCTGAATACTTACCTCACTGCAGAAAAGGCATATTGTGCCACAAAAGCCAAGTACAGATAGTTATATAATGAAATGTGATATGTGATATAATATATATAGGGTATATAACGACCTTCTACAACATGAATCACACAAAAATAGAGAACTTAGGCATCACAAACATTCTCAGAATTAGTCACAAGTGAGCAATGTCATCACTTTGAGGTGAAAGTGCCCAAATTATCAAATTAAAGATTTATAACTATAACATTTTTAAATGCATTCATACCATCTATATTTTAGTGGACCTTAGACAAACAGTAAGGTCAATCTGGTTCCCTTCCAGAGTCAGGGAAGACTTGCTCTACAGTAGGGGAGAAAGGAATATTGCTGCTGTTGCATATTTTATTTCATACAATTAAAAGTACAATAAAATCTGGTTCTAGCAATAAAGTGAACATACCTGGTCAATTATAAAGACATAAAGAGGACAATACTTTATACTACAATTCGTTTTCATTAACTGTGGTTAATATTAACTGATTTTAGTTTTTTTCTGCATACTAAATACAAGAAGCAGATCTGTTTAGACTGAATACAAGGTAAGCTACCTCTTCAAACAGATGTAAAGGTACAGAAGTATCATGGCTGGGTTTCTGTTGTGTAAACTGCAATGTCAATGTAACTTACTGTAGGAACATTTCCCACTTTCTAGACATTTTATCTACATATATAACTATGTGAGGCCTGTGGACAACTGAGAGCGACATAAAGACAGGAGGTCCGATGTCATCTTAGTGGCACTAATGGGTCAAAGGTTGCAGATAGAGTTATCAGCACGTCTGTGTCCTGATGTTTAAACAGCAGCAGCATGATCGACAGCTGCCTCAGCTGTTTCAGGACTGACACCGGGTCAACGGGCGCAAACATTAACCCAAATAAACGCTGACTCAGCCGGACGTCTTGTTGTCTCATAGACCCATTCCAATTAGCCAGATATAACACACAAACACACACATAGCCCTGCTGGCTCGAAGAGCGCGGAGCAACAAAACAAACCCAGCTGTCTGGTTTGCTAGCTAACGCCGGGTTGCTGTTGTCTCATGAGCTACTCCAGCACTTCCTCTCTCCTTGTTGTGTCATGGTAGGATAGCAGCCTAATGGTAGCCATGTTCAACTACCCGTTCTCAAATGAAATTTAATGGCATATAACAGGACAGCCATCCTGTTTGGCTGCCCAGTTAGCCACTCAGCTAACCCGGGCTAACCTGTGAAGCTCACTCACCTCATACTGGATGTACTGTTTCCTCCACTCCGGTGTGATGTGGGCTGAGAGATGCTCTGTGAATTTCATTTTGCCAGTCTGTTGTTTGTCCCTCTCTGCTGCTTTCACTCTCACCAGATATCAGCTGGTTTTGTTCGACAGCAGAGCACCCGCTGTGCTGCTGAACCGACCGGTGGTTACACACCGACTCTCATCCGCAGAATACAGTACGAGCGGCTGCTGCTGCTTCGGTCAGAGATGCCCTTTTCGTCTTCACCCTACCCTCGATCACAACACATTTTGGTTCGTTTTTAATCGGAGTCACACATTAACTGGAACACATTGCGTTCAGTTGGCTCTAAATGTAACATCAATGTCGCTAAGACAGCACTCGGATAAACAGGCTCACAGTGTTGGTGTTAGCTACCCCCTTCTCTACCTCCTCTCTCTCTATGACGCTCCTTCATCCTCTGCTTCCCTCCACCTCCTCTCCTATGCTGCATTCAGGTGAGGTGGGGAAATTAGCCGTTCCAATAATCTGTATGTGAACATTTACTTCTCTGTTCCCTGTTTAGTCCCAAGTTTAACAGAATGGACAGAATACTCAGCTATTGAAAGCTATAGCCTACGCCCATGTTCTGTGACAGAACATGAGCTCACTAATAATCTAATTTCTTGCTAGGTTTAATTCAATTGCTCAGGTAAATTTCATTTGCACTGTTGCCTTTGTTCTTTTCGCGCCTATTTTACAAAATCTTATTGGTCTTGTGAAAGTGTCATTAGTTCTATGTAGGTATGTAACGTTTACTGACTGTCTCTCCTGAAAGCAGAGTTCTGCACGTCCTAAACGTGTTTTAAAAAATATCTTTAGTTTAGTTATGTATTCCGATGTTAAGCGAACACAACGAACGTGACGTCGCCCAGCCACCTTTGGGAGAGAATGACGTAGATGTAGATTGTTTTTTTTTTTTTGGAAGGTGGGAAATTCATGCGGAAACTTTCCACTGCATATCGTGTGTGCCTGTGCCCAACCGAACTGATGCAGCCAAGGAAAAACAGAAGGAACCATTTTAATAGAATAGAAACAAAACACATAAATTAAACATTCAGCCACAGTAGTTATGTAAATTAAACTAATTAAAATTTAGTGGTCTAAAAAAACATATTCAGGCAAAGCAGTGAAATTAAATCATGTTTCAGTAGAATTCCTAAAATAAGTGAGAGATCAAAGTACTATTTAGTGGTTTGAATGTATAATGTTACTATAGCAACATTGTTCTGAGATGCAATCATTGAAAAATCTCGGGCCTCAAATACATAAAAAGTATATTAGTGTAAGTTCCACATGAATTGATCACATAATTTAAATAACTTCATTACAAGCTGCGGTTATCAGAGAATGACGAATGGTGCCCTCTGGTGTTTGATTAAGTATTGCATTGCATTAGTAAGGTCAACATCAATCCCTCAGTAGATTTTAAGCCTATTTCGTTCAACTCTGTTGTGTACATATACACCACGGATATATATGTGTACATCAAACTTGTTCAGACGTTAGCACCTGAAGTCTCACCACTATTGGGCATCTGACAGTTAGCAACTCCAAACCAAGCCCTCCATTCGATCCTGTGGATAGATTTACAACAGCACTTACGGTGCTTGCTTTTGTAAAATAGGGAGACCAGATATTTACACACACTGTATAAGAAGACATTTAGCAGTCAGTCAGTCATTTTCTACCACTTATTCCATGGAAGCTGGTGCCTATCTCCAGCAGTCTATGGGCGAGAAGCAGGGTACACTCTGGACAGGTCGCCAGTCCATCACAGGGCAACACACAAACAACCATGCACACTCATTCACACACCCAAGGGCAAT
Source organism: Crenichthys baileyi (assembly GCA_036173005.1). Classification (NCBI taxonomy): domain Eukaryota; kingdom Metazoa; phylum Chordata; class Actinopteri; order Cyprinodontiformes; family Goodeidae; genus Crenichthys; species Crenichthys baileyi. The sequence goes on along the minus strand of JAHHUM010000136.1, from coordinate 29,912 downwards.
TCAGAGAGACCAATGAACCTAACAGTTATGTTTTGGGACTGTGGGAGGAAGCCAGAGTACCTGGTGAGAACCCACGCATGCACGGGGAGAACATGCAAACTCCATGCAGAAAGACCCCCGGCTGGGAACCCAGAACCTTCTTGCTGCAAGGCAACAGTGCTACCAACTGCGCCACCGTGCAGAAAGGATAACACACATTTCCTTAGTATTTGAATTCATTGCCTTTAAAACTGTATGACTTGGGTCACATATTTTAGGTGTCCTTCTTCAAGCTTTTAACAATGGTTTCCTGGAATTTTGGCCCATTCCCCCTGACAGAACTGAAGTCATATTTGACTCAGACACAGATTTTCTGCTCTCCCCATCAATTTCCTATGAGACTCACATCAAGTGATTTCTACCAAACATTGGCCTTGTTCTGAAGTTACTTTGTAGCTAATTTGTTGCTTAGTGTCATTGTCCCTTTGGAAGGCTCATTTGTGTCCAAGCTTTATTAACTTCTTGGTTGATGTCTTGAAATATTGCTTTAATATTTCCACATAATGCCCTTTCCTTGTGATGTACCACTCCCTACTGCAACAGAACACCCATACAATATGACACTGCCAACCCAGTACTTCAAAGTTGGGTTGCTGTTCTGAGGCTTGCAAGCTTCCCCCTTTTTCTTCCTTACGTAATGTCAGTCATTATAGCCAAACCCTTCAATTTTAGTTTCATCAGACCGCATGTCATGTCTTCGAAAGTTAAGGTCTTAGTCCCTCATTGCATTTGCAAATTGTGATCTGGCTTTTCATGCTGCTTTCATGATATCACACAAGGAGGCAGTGTGTCTTATGTTTTGCCTTAAAATACATCAACAAGTGGGCCTCCAGTTAAATGAAATGTTGGAAATTAATTGTCAGACGCATGACATCATCCTTTGAGCATGACATGCATAGTTTTTTTTTATTCTCCATCATTATTCTGTAATTTAGCAAATAGAAATAATAGAAATAACGCAGAATCACAGTTCCAGGAGTACTTTCTATGTGAAAGAAAAACTAGAGAGCTAATGGCAACAGTAGCTCCTTGTTTCAGTTTGTCGAAGTTTACAGACAAATTGATATTATTTTACTTTTGGATCTTCTCTTTTTAATCACCTTCCAAATTAAACAGGCCTTGTGAAGGCCTCAGACATAGCCACACTACGTTAAAGTCCGTAACCCACATACACGTTTTACATTTGTTCTTTTAACCTTATTTGTTTTCATGCACACACAATAATGCCACAGCTTAAATACAAATACAGCGTTTATAACCCTAAAGCTGTTATGTGAATGTTGACTTACATCAAATAATGCTCTCTACAGTAATGATGTTTTCTGCTAGTTTAGAACTCAGTAAGCTTTTAAAATGAAACCATTCTTATGTGCTCCTGTTTTAATATTTCAGAATCAGCTATATTGGCCAAGACTGTGTGCACAAACAAGGAATTTGACTTTGGTTTCAAGCGCTCATAGCGTACAGACATTAAATATAAATATATAAACTTTAGATGAAATAAAACAAAGGACAAAATGAACAGTGTGTCCTTGTATGTGTACATATAGCCTTTTTATAAATGTGAAAGAAAAAAGATAAGTTTTGCAATATATTTATTTTGTTTCCCATCAGAGTAGCTGACTCTCTGGCTGTGTGGTGTTCATTGTGTTCATCAGGACAACCTAGGGAAGAAACTATCTCTGTGGCGACTGGTTATTGCAAATGGCACTTTTTCAGGCCTGTCTCAGACGTTGCTTTTTGCTTCCGGCCAGCGTTATCCTTATTTCTGTTTATTTTGGAACAATTTCCACCTCTTAAATGTAAACAATAGGATTTTGTAAAGTGTGATATATTCTTCTCAGCAGCTATCTAATGAGACTTGGCATGGTTTTCTAAATTCCCCTTGCGGCACCCTTCTATGTGCTGGCTAACAGTAATTCAGATAGAAATAGTCAAACAAGGATTTGGCTGGACGAAGAGACATACAGAACCAAGAAGAGAGCCGAAAGAGATTTATGAAGCCGGATTCACTGGTTTAAAATTCTCTTCCATAACTGTTTTTGTTCACTCTACTTTTGATACTTTTACCCTTTAAAGGACTTGCCAGCTTCAGTTGTTTTGTCTTCATGCAGATGCCATGGAGACTTTTCCAAGCTTACCCATCAAGATTACTTCTCGTGCTGTTTTGTAATTTAGTTCTGAATTCTAAGGGAGGAATTTACCAACATATTTATAGGTTAGGTCCAGGAGAAGAAAATCCTATCAGTCAGAGGGTGACCAACAACTGGAGACAGTTGACACCATGAACTGATTTCAGACCAGTTTTTTATTGTGGTTTTCATGGTACCCCCGAGTGATGGAAAAAATTCAAGTCAAGTAAGTTTTTTTTATATTTGCGTTTTCAGAAACAAGGCACTCAAAGCGCTGTACAGAGGAAAAACATTACAATGATACAGAAAATCAAACACGAAAAACAAATGGGAAATCATAAAGTCTAAATAGAAAGTGGGGGTTATGGTTTAAAAAACCTTTAGTCCAAACTTTCAAATACTAAAAAGTTTTTGGGTTTTACTGTTTTGAAAAGTTTGTAAACAGTCAGTCAGTCACATTTTTCTACCCGTTATTTTCCCTGTGGGTCCCCCGGGGGAAGTGGTGCTATCCAGAGTCTATTGGGCGAAAAGGCGGGGGACACCCTGGAAGGGCGCCCCCGCCATCGCAGGGCAAAACACAAACAACCAAGCACACACTCATTCACACCTAAGGGGGAATTTAGAGGACAATTAACCAACAAGGGATGTCTTTTTACTGCGGGGGAAGTGGAGGGACCCGGTTTGTTGTAAACAATTCCCTTTAAAAAAAACAAAAAAAAAATAAAAAATGAATCTTTCAAGAAATAAAAAAAAACTATGAACCCCATTTAGGTAAAAAAGAGGATAAGAAGAAAGACCACATTAGGTAAAAAAGAGGGGGGAAGAAATCATTTTTCACAATTTACCCCCCCCATGCAGGGTTTTTACAGTTTGAGATAATAAAAAAAAAAAAAAACTAGGAGGGAAGACTCAAAAAAAATTTTAGTTCTATTCAGTCCTTCCCCCCGGCCTTTGACTTCAACAAAAAATAAACATTCGCCTGGAACTCCTGAAGCAGAGGGAGGCATTTTCAGGACACTGAAAGGAGGTTTTCACAGCCCTTTTGGGTTTTTCACCCGGGATTTTTAAAAAAACAGTTCATTTTTGGGGGGCCGGGGGATTTACTGGCGTTGGTGCAGTGCTCCCCAGCGGGGGCCTCCACGGATGGAAAAAGCCCCCCTCCTTTGTTTTTTTTTTTCCTGTAGGTTTGACCAGCAGGAAAAAGGGGAAATTATTTTGTGGGAGACAGAGAACTTCTGGCTAAAAAAATTAGCACTTGAGGAATGGCGAATTGGCGGGAAGGGGCCAAACATCCCCCTTTTTATGGACAATATAGAAATTTTTTGGCCCAATTGCAGTCGGCAAAAAGACTTAATCCCCCCAATCACGGTTTGGTCCCATTTTTTTTTCTCTTTTTTTACTTATCCATCTCTTAACGGCCCGGTACTAAAAAAAAAAATTAAAGCCGGGCTCTTTTTTCCCCCCTTTTTTCACGGTACTACCCAGAGAGAAGCAGAAAAAACCCACGTGCCCTCTCACTGGGGGCCTTTTTGGGGAGCTGTGGTCTGGGGGGATAAAAAAACTTGATAAATCAAGCAGATGAAGGAAAAAAGATCAAGGTACGAGTTTTCCCAAACGAGTTTTTTGTGCCTAAATTGTTAGATTTAGGGGGGGGCTCATTTTTTTGGTACCCCCCTTTTCCAAATTCTCAGGGCAAAACCCAGGGATAAGCAGGGGAAACCCTTGCCTCAATTTTTCCCGGACATTATTGGTGGCCATTAATTTAAAAAAAGATGAAAGGGAAAAAAACGTGCAAATTGCCCCCCGTTTTTTGCCAGGCAAAAAATCTGGAAAAAAAATCAGCCCCCTTTTGGATTACTGCAACCATTAAACATCCCTTTAACGACCTTTGGGCTCACATTGCACTAGACTTTTGAAAAAAAAGGATTACCTGTATCCAAAGGAAAACAGGTTTTATTTTACCATTGAGAAACCCATTTCCAAAAAACTTGTCATTTGGTTTTTTTCTTAAAAAAAAAAAATTACCATCGCATTTCAAAAAAAACCTCAACTGCTAGTGCAGATGTTTTTTTTGACCGCGGGCCCTTTAATTTTTTTTGTGTTTGGAAAAAAAAGGTTTTTTTTTTTGCTCTTGGGCTAAGGCTCCTCACGTCAGGTTATCATCCCAATTAAAAAGGTCAGGGGGCTGAGCGAAAAAAAAATCAGCAGAAGGGGAATCCCCCCCCTCAGATGTATGACCGCTACCAAACCTCTTGATGGTCAGTTATTTCCCTGGGTGGGAATAGGCAAAAAAACTCCAAATCTTGCTGCTACTGGTCTCCCCATTTGAGGGTAGCAATTGGCTACCCAACCACCCTTTTTTCCTGCAGATGAGGAAGGAATGCTTGGGTTTGTTTTTGCCACCACATACGGAGGTGTAAACGGGCTGGGAGCGGGGCTACTTTCAGCTCTCCCCTTGTACGGGTAACCAAAATAGGGAAAAAAATTTGCTGGCCCAAAACGACGAACCAGCTCCTACTTACTTTCCCGGTCAGAAGGTTTGGTTTTTTCCTTTTACGGGGGGCATTTATTTTAAAAGGCAATGCTAAGAAACTTTCTCCTTGTTTAAAAATTGGTCCGTATCTTTGACTTTTATCAGTCCTTCAGTTTCGTTACGTCTCCGGTCCAGCTTCGTATTCACCCCGTTTCCCACGGTTTTTCCCAAGTCAAAAACCCTTCATTTTTCCAGCATTTTTTTTCCTCCAGGCGGGAAAAAAAACCCCCACCACCCCCCCCTGGACCGGGTGGGGGCCCCCCCAGTTTGGCGGGGTTTCCCACGGATCATTGAATTTTCCGTCGACCCAGGTCGCTGATGGGGGAGTATCTCGTTGGGGGGTGGGGGGGGTATGGTCGGAGGATCGTTTTCCTTGGGTGCCCCGATCTTTCTTTTGGGGGACCCTTTTTTGATCACGGACTTCCTGTTTTCTCGCGTCCCCGTCTTCAGGGCCGCCAGGAGGGGGCCGTTGAGGGGGGGGTTTTTAGTAAGGATCTCTGCCAGGTTGTTTTTTGGGGTTTTCTGCTTTTCGTGTTTTAGCCTCTGATGGGGGGTTTTTTTTTTAACGTTTTGGGGGTGTCCGGGGCAGGGGGTTTTCCTCACCTGATTTCATCTCCAGGGGGAGGATTAAGGAGGGGGCGCCAAGCAAAAACATTGCCGAGTGCTGCCCCTTTGTGGTACAAAAATCCCCCCAATTTTTTCTTGCCTTTTCTTCGCTTTTGCCTTTTTTTAATCCTGCATGTCTGCCTTACAGGTTTTACCTGAAAACCCCACCCCGCTGTCAGCTTTTGAACCTCTTGGATTATTTTGGTTTCTTCTGGGGGGAAGAAGTCATTTTCACCTCATGAAGAGGGGCTCCCAAAAACCCTCCGTTTGCTCCTGTGGATTCTCACCGGGGTGGCAGCTTCCCCCTATACCTGGGATCCTCCTCAAACAACCCTGTCCACCCTTCCATGACACACAAGCTTCTTCCACAATATACTCTGGAATCCTAACTGCCGGCAGACCTGAACTCACCCCCTCTCCGTTTCCCCGGGTAAACCCCAATCAATTCTCCACCCCCCCCTCTGGGGATAATCCCTTTTTTTCCCCCAGTAAGACTGAATCATTTTTTTTCATTCTATTTCCCCGTTTATCCCTGCTTACCTTTTGCTTTATTTTTTTACAGTTCATACTCCAGTTCCCGTTCCCAGTTCTTGCCTTGTCTTGTAAATAAAACTTCTAACTATAAAACTCGTCTCCTAAATTGCTTTCTGCATGTGGGTCAAACTTGTTAAATCCAATGTGACAGTTTGTGAGTTATCATTTCCTCTAATTCCTCTATTAATGTCTCCACCTCTCCACACAGATATGCATTCTGTTTCACCCAAAGCTAAGTGCTCCTGACCAACAAACTGCCAAAACTTCAGCTTTCATATAGTTGCCTAAACTTGCTTATGATCAGGTTATTCATTGATTTGATCATGCAGAACCAAATGCAACGTAGTTACCTCTCAGTTCCTGTGGAAACAGCTACAGTGAGTTTTTTTGTGGCTTCTGCATTAGCACATTGTTTTGTAAAATAATGCATGACAGGTTGTTGAGATATATATATATATATAAGTGTTTATGAACCTAAAGTCTGTACGGACACTAGGAACTGCAATCACATCTCACACATATCATCTATTGTGTTTGCTGCATTGGCTTAATTGTTATGCAATGTGTCATTCTAAGGTGTTAATATGAAATGCTCTTGTTTAAAAATAAATCAAATTATGTCACTCGATCAATGGAGCAAACATTTTTACATAATTTGTGTGCTTTTCAATGTGTGTCTTTATGGATGTGTGTGTTCATGTGTGTTTACAAGGACTGGTGAATAGAACACAATACAGGATTATTTGGAATGAATTTTAAGTTTTTTTTAACCTAAAGCCTGCAGAAACATCAAGACACAACTCAGGACTACATGTTGCTGGATGCTTAATGCGGATTAACAGGCAGCTGAGGTCAGATCAGTTCAGGTTACTTTTTATAAACAGTGATTTGGTTGTTTACATGTAAGCAGGCATGTTCATCCATCCATCACAGATGAAGACTGGAGGTGCATGATTAGCTGATTTTTATGTTACCTGAACTAACAAAACCAACAAAATAGGCTGGCAGCAGCAACAGAGGATCTAAAACTGACTGAGAAAAAAACAAGAACTATTTATGATTTGGAGCCTGATCACTGGATGGCTAGACAGGCAAGTTAATGCGCAGATGGGAGACAGCTAGGGAGCGCAAGGAGCTGAGACAGAGGGAAAGTACTGGGAATCAGGGTAAACTATCACTAACAAAAAATAGTAAACACTAACAGAAATGGAAACATTAGGAATACAGAGAAACTCAAAACACTGCAGATCGTATAGTCAAATGTTTGACATGATCCTTGTTTTAAATTCCATTCAGGTGCCATTAGCTCCAACCACAGTTTTTCTCTTTCAGACTGAATGTTGTGAGCTTGTGTTGTTCTTCTAGGCTGCACTTATACAGCTTCTACGAACCAGGCCAGAATCTAAGATCAAGGTGATTTATTTCAGTAACCCAATTCACTAAGTGAAACAAATTATATAGATCAATTAAACACAGACTTATGTTATCCCTTCTTTATTTCTGTCAATTGTGATGATTTTCTGCTTACAACTAATGAAAACATGACATTTAAGATTACAATATTACATCTGATTGATTAAAAAACATTTTTAATACAGAAATGTTGGGTTACTGAAAATAGGTTTAATACCTGCTTGTTATTTTCAAATGTTACATTTAATTTGACAAAGACCCTCAATGGAACACATATTCTAATTCATTGAATAGAACTGTATGTGGGGAAATAATGTATCCCTCCAAATTGATTTTTAAAAGACTCTGAGGCTTATTGGTCGAAGATAATTTAACATAACTTAATCAGCTAAAATACATTAGGAAAAAAAATGCACAAGATGGTGTGCAGCACAGTTAGCTTATACATTTATTTTGAGCTGCAGCTAAAATAAACCAACAAACAAAAAAAGCATCCAGGAACAGTGACAATAGTAGGGAAAAAAAACCTAAAGAATGGCCGGAATCTTTAAAAAAGCTAATTTAAATATGCCATGGTCCTCGGGTATTTGTGATTTGGTTTTCCATGGGGTTTGTTTCTGACCATTTCTGGGTTTAGGTCTTGCATTATCAGTTAATTTCCTGTTGTTCAGTATTTCCACTAATATCTCATTGTTCAGGTTCATTCCTTGTGTTGAATTTCTTTGTTATTTCTTCTGTTCTGTTCTCTGGGCAGTTTGGGTATTTATCTTATATTAGTGATAGGCTTTTTCCATTTTGATTTTTAAATCCTCCCTCTGTGTGAATTAGTCTCCTTCCCATAGTTCAAATGTGTTTTTGTTAGAACATTGTGTTCAGTACTGTGCAAACCTGTGCTGTCTAGTGCTCCCTGAAAAACAAGTTAGATGTTCAAGGAGTCTGGCAGCAGAGGGCTTTGTATTCTAGTATTAACTTTAAACATGAAATGTCCTCAGCCTGTAACTGTGCATCCATCTACTGTAACAGAATTACTCAATCTCTGCTGCAAGGCTTTATATTGACTTGTTTTTTAAATGACTACAGCACCTGAAACGTTTACATCCACCTGTGAGGCAACAGTGCAGACCATCAGAAGCACTGTGCATGTATGGCTGCTGAGCTGATCAGCTTATTGAATACAAAGTTTTTTAAAATATTAGAACAGGAAATGTTTAACTTCATAAGACCTAATCTGTCACATTAAGGGAATATGAATTTGTAGGTTTGTTAAATGGGATAACACCACCAAGATCAATAACAAAAACGTGGCCTGTCAGAAAAAAAGCTCACGGACAAATTACAGACCTTTTTATTTTTATCATTAAAGGTCAAAGTTCATAATTGATCATATTTAGTTAATATTTTACCTGCCTCAAAGTCAAAGAGCAGTGACAAATTTGATGAAATCTTGAAACAACATTTTCTGGTCATTTCATTTTCTAACATTAACCATATTTTTAGGAAAATGGATCATTGTCATGGTAAAAAAAAATCTAGTAATACTGAATGTTCACAGTTCTCTGTTGGAAAGGGAAAATAAACTAGTGTTGAAACAAATTCTGATTGATCATTTTACACATAAACTGAAATGCATGTTAATGGGAAACTGGTTTAAATTATTTTCATATTGTTTCATGCTTACATGTGTTCTATGTGTCCTATTTTTCCATCGTGAAGTTCAATAAAATACTTGACACTGGGTTGGTCCAATAATATCTCTTTATTTGTTTCCGTATGAATGTTTTTGCGAAAGTTATCACAACCAAAAACACAAGGTGAGAACTTCAAACATGTATTTGCTGTGTATCTGTTTCTGGAGGGCACAAAGAAAAACTGCTGGGTTGTTTCATTAAGCCTATAGCTGGTGTCATGCTGTTGAACAGAACTCGGAAGTTTTACCTCTTCTCCAGCACAAATCATAGGATGGTAAAATGTTGCTACTTAAAAACACTGCAGAAGCAGCTGTTTTCACTTCAGATAACATTAACTTCCATCAGCTATGTCATAAAGTCAGTATAGGCAGGCTAGATTTTAAACCTTGAAAATTAAGCTGAAAAAATATTTGAACTCAAATTTAACTAGTTAAGTGTTTCAGGCCAATCTTGTCTACCCATGCTTTGATAACATTAGACTTTAGTCATTTTAGCCCAATTTTTTGGATAGAAAACCTAACCCGGTGGGCTGGTTCAGATGTGTTAAATCAACCAAGTCCTGGGTCAGTTAAATAACCCAATCAACATTTATGGATGCTTTTCCATCCCAGATACTTTAACTGGATTTTGTGTCCAAATTTTTCATCGGTTGCTCACTGGGTGATTTTTTTAAATCTCAGGGATGGATCTAATCTGTGACGGATGGAGTTCCAACATACTTTCTTTTGTAAATGTTACTGTACCTTTACAAGTCATTCATTCAATAGTGTGCTGTATTAGTAATGTGATTTCATACTCTGAGACTGAACCACTTTCATGCAAGTTAGATTTTGTTAAGTCAGCAGAGGGAATATTAGCAGTATTTTAAACATGCAAACGTCCTCTTCATGATCATGTTTAAGCTGCTAAAGTCTAAAGCTTTTCTGAAGGAAAAACCTGTAACATTAGTATGATTCAGCAAAGACTGAAAATCGTGAAAATACAGTCGTTTCATAGAGGGACCTTTTCCAGTTCCCACCAAATGTCAGCGTCGCAGAGAAACTTCTCTCTTGGCATTCACCGCGTGCCTTAATTGACTGATTTTAAATCAAGGTCCACTGTGAACACTAAGAGAAAGAAGCCAGGAAACAAACCTGGTGACTGAAACTGTGAGGTAAACAGCAGGTAGAATCGAATAAAATCATCGGAAGGTCACAGATGTTCAAACATTCACCAACTTCAACTGTATGTTCCTTTATTCTGCATGACATGTCAAGGGCACATCAGGCAGGCAGCCATTACAGAGCAGAACCGGGTTGAGAAACCGATGTTAACAAGAGGAACTAGAATATAAATAAAAAATCTCTTCTCTCTTCTCTTGTTCTTTGTTTCAAATCATTCCACAGCCTTCTTCCCTTGTCGAATGAGCACATTAAAGGGCAATAAGTAAGCAGTAATTGAAATTCTGGATTATGTTAGAAACATGTTGTATAAATATTCAACAGCGCCATGCTATAGTGAAAATGATTTTAATGTGATCCTCTTGGAATCTTATATAACAGTGCCTTTTTTCCCACCAGGATTTACACCCCTCCCGACAATGAATGGAGCAGATTAATCTGTAGGCCGGACCATGCAACATTAGCCTACATGTTCCATACAGGCCCAAACCGCCGCATTCTGCCTAACCCACTTTAGGCGTAGAAAACCATACGTATAATTTAGATATTCGTATTTGTCATCGGAGACAAGCCGTTTGATTCTGTCTCTGTCAGCCTGTTTAAGTACAGAGACAGTCCCATAATAACCGCAGCAGGGAGAGAACCAGCAAGTTGCCGGGAGCATTGATCTCTGCAGCTGCCACTCTCCGTGTCGCATAATCTCCTCCAGGATCCATCCCGACGCCTCAACATTTCCCCTTTCCTCCTCCCATCTTCTCCTTGATGCGAGACAGGAAAAATAGGGAAAACAGAGAGAGAGAAAGAAAAACAACGGGATCCGAGGCGACGTCTCTTTTTCCCGCTTCATGGATGATGAAAACCACCTTCAGTTATTTTTGATGTTTAAAACGGATCAGTTGTTTGGATTCCTCCTCTCGGACGGTGCGAACCGACGGAGGATTAAGGCGCAGGAGGAGGCAGGGTGACGTCACCATGCAGACAGATGCTCTCCTCTTATCCCGCCACCCCTCACCCAGCCACCCATAGCATCACCTCCTCCCTCTGTTTGCCCTTCAGACAGGACTCCAGTACAGCTGATGCTGCCGTTTGGGTCTGTCCTTTTGCCTTGAATTCAGCAGTGTGCTGCAGGATGCAGCGTCCCTTGTTACTGGGTCTGGAAGAGGAGGCAGGGGCGTCCTCTGTGGAAAACAGGTATTAGAGGAAGTGAAAGGAAACAACTACACAAAAAAATGAGTCCAGAGTAAATTTCAACGGACCTGCGTGTTTCCATAAGGAATAATTGATGTCAC